>CM034357.1:16430910-16496444 GCA_019925275.1 Mytilus edulis
TTTATCGTGTGAATATCACGTCTTGACATTTATATTTGTATTCACAAGTAATTCACGAAGGAAAATGTATTGTGTGAGTGTTTAACCATTTCAAAGACTATTATTGCAGTCCAAATATAGCTCCAATGTACTAACAAAATAAGATCGATGTTAGAAATGTTTTGTATCTTTTTGTATTCAGCATGTAAATGATGAGGAGATCTGTAAAGCTTCGACCCTATTAAAGTTCGATGTTTTTATAAAGTTTTTGTTTTTCAAATATTATGGCATCGAACATCACTGAAGAGACAATGATTGTCGAATTGTGCATCTGGAGCAGAAAACATATTACCGTTAATGTTATAATAAAGTATTAAAACAAATTTAAAAAAAAAAATCACGATGATTTTTCATTAGCAGAAAATTAGAAAAATATAGTATATATAATTTAATTTGTAATTTTATTATGCGGAAAACATTAGACCGCACGTGCCTTACAGTTTTTACTTGATTATATGTCTTGATTTATATTGTTTTAACAGTTATACGACACTCCTAAAATATTTATACACAGAACATAATACAACAAAAACTGCAATAAACATCGAGGGTGATGCATCACGAACATGTGTTTTGTTTACAAAGCAAATATACTAAATACGCATTCCGGTACGCAGTCATGACAAGATATAGCAACAAATGCACGAGCCAATTTAAAGAAATAGCAATTATAGAATTACTTACAGTTGAAAATACTAATTCATACCTTTTAACTGTTAACAAAACTTTGAATTTTTGAAATACGAAGACTTTTCTACCTCTGGAATAGATTACCTTAGCTGTACATGTATTTGGCTAAATTTGAAGGAATGTTTGGTCCTTAGTGCTCTTCAACTTCGTACATTATTTGGCCTTTTTTTTTTTTTAACTTTTTTTTATTCGAGCGTCACTGATGAGTCTTGTGTAGACGAAACATGCGTCTGGTGTAAACTTAATAAAAAAATTCAATCCTGGTACTTATGATGAGTTTATCATAAAATTTATTTATTATAGATCAACGTTTTTTTATCAAAAAAACAGGAACGTACCTTTCATGTTTAACCAGGACGTAGTAAATAACGAATATATTTCAATTACATGATAAAAATGTGTTATCAAAACATGCAATTTAAATCACTGAATAGATAATTGCGCCAATTATATTTATTAATCTTAAACATTTGTTAAACGGATATAACAAGATATGTTTTGGTTATCTTATCAACCATTTAAGCAACTGTAACATGTGTAATATATAGATATCCAAGTCTCGGCGAATAAACAATTACATAGAAGTTAACTAATAAAAAATTAGATACTAAAGACTCATAAAATTGTACACCAGACCAGAGTTTCTTCTACACAAGACTCATCAGTTGCGCTCGAATCAAAACAGTTGGAAATCCAAAAACAATACAAGCTGAAATTTGAAGAGCATTGATAACTGAAAAGTCCGGAGAACTGAAGCAATCTATTATACATGAGAGAAGGGTAGAAAAAACCTTAGTGTTTTGAATAGTAACATTTTATAGAAGTAGGTAGATTGAAAATGTATTTATATTAAGAAGAAGATTAATAAGTTCGTGATACACACAAGAGGTTAGTCTTTAAAATATGTATGTTTGTACCAGGCTAACCTCTACTGGTACAAAACTAAATCTGGGACCATATTAGTCTTTTAGCTTTATAGTGCTTTCATGCAGGTAGGACGAGTATAAGTCCACATAAAATGCTTAAATACATATTCGGTAAACACTTCTACCGTAAGACACAATAAATAGGTACAGTATTACAGTAAATATTACTCAAAACATTCTGTTTTGTTTTCTAAATGATGAAACTGTTGAAAGCAACACAAGTTTTTCTACGGATTTAAACATTTACTAATCGTTTTTTTTGTGTATCGCATATTACTTGTATGCGAACTATTAAAGGTTTCGAAACAGTTCATTTTAGTAAATTATATGGAGAATTCTGAATACACGAAGACTTACAAATGAGGATCTATAGCAGACTAGATCCGGGTATGAAATGAAAATGCAGGTGACTAAACTATACAGGTATCCAATATCTAATTATCCTTGTACTAAATTGGGAATTGTGAAAACACACAATAAAAAACTCTGAAAGGATATGATCTTTTATACTACATTTATAATATACAAAAATATACCCTTAAAAAGAAATAGTCTTTTTATTTTAATAGAAAATGGAGTACATAAGATAAATCATTTAAAATATTTTTAGAAACTAAACTATTATATAAAAAACAAGGAGATGTGGTATGATTGCCAATGAGACAAAAAGTCGCCAAAGTTCAAATAAAGTGGATGTAAGTAATTATAGGCAACCAAAACGGCTTTCAACAATGAGAAAACCCGAAACCGTATGATAGTTATATTCCATTAACTGATCCATTGCAAGAGACCTTACTTCACACCCTAATCAATAAACGTCTACGAGTTAATATTGATATTTAGTTTAAAGCAACACCATCCATATATGTTATATTGTAGATTCCATTAAAAGATTAAAAATGTGTTATAACGTCGAGGAAAAGATTTAAATAAGTTTAAGTGTGTATGTTTCAAGGAAAAAGTTACAAGCTATGCAATCAACCATTGTCTATACTTCCGAATCTAATAATAAAAGAATTAAACTAATTTGGAAGTCAGTAATGTTATTTTATCGCTGTTTTTAAAGTGTTTTTGATTTTGTTTTTTCTTTAGTAGAAATACACTTTTGCGTCAATGACGCTCTAAATATAGCTTGATATTTATGATTAAAACAATTCAAGCTGCACTATCTATAAGAATATCTCTCTTATTCCATTCACGGTGCCGATGAATTGCAGACATCTATCAATTCATTGAATATGGGCTTTCTATGTTAGTCTTAATTCAAAATAAAAGGATGCCGATCTTCGTTAATAATAGAGGATACCTCCATAACCGACTAATCAATAAAAGACGTCCTTCAGCTGGATCTTGCAACAGAATGTAACATAATCCACTGTAATCAAACTTGCTTCGTAGACCAACGGACGCCAGGAAAAAAATTCTTGCGATCTATAGTCGGAGTAATAATAATAAAAAATAACCACAAGTGAAAAGTTTATAATCCATCGGCCTTTGCAACATTCCTCGACCCTTATTAACCATTGGTTATGGAAAATTGCAAGATTTATATAATAAGTAAAATGCTGCTCCTCGTCCCTCCATATCATATCATTTTGATTATGAACAAATTACGACCTAAATTAAAACTTCTATATTTAGTTCGACAGTTTTCCATCATGATTCAGATGATCGATGAACCGTAGGCACATCTCTTCAGACTTATAAGTTAGTTGTATGATAGGGAAGTCTGCAGTGGTTTGCCGATTATATCGTTATGTAGGATAGGGAAGTCTGCAGTGGTTTGCCGATTAGATCGTTATGTAGGATAGGGAAGTCTGCAGTGGTTTGCCGATTAGATCGTTATGTAGGATAGGGAAGTCTGCAGTGGTTTGCCGATTAGATCGTCAAAGTCTCAGTTTCTGAAATTCTACGGACAGTATCATAACGCTAAAACACTATATCTCTGTGGAGCAGATTTGGCTTATCCTTCCGTAGAAACTAAATTTGAATACCACCGGGTCTTTTTATGGGAATTTTGTTACTCTGTCTTTAGTTTCTATGTTTTGTTCCGTAGAATGTTGTTTGACTGTTAGTCGTTTTTAGGTGTCTTCCATGTCAATACCTGCGTGTCTTTGCCTTATAATTTAGAGTATCCTTTTAACATTTTTTCGCCTCTCTTTCCTGTACACTACATTTTGTGTTTGTCCCGCATAACCTCTGTATTTACTTGTTTACCGGTGTTCCCGTATTCCTGGATGACACTTACGACTGGATGTGAATTTGTAGTAGCGTACATGTATGGAAGGTTTTATGCATATGGTGGAAGGTTATGTTGAACCTCTACTTGGAGAGTAATCTTAGGGCATTATAACTTATTTCCGACTTTGGTATATGGAAAAAAAAAAACATCTTATTTTTTTTTGAAAAGCTTCATTCACGGTTGCATGTGTTCAGATTGTATGAATATTTGTTTTTCATTGTAACAAACAAATAAATCATATTCAGTACACAGCTACATGTATTACGGAAAAAACACAAGTCTACATCAATGTTATACATCAAAAGTGATAAGTATAATACATGTCAGATACACGGTATGAAATAACATAACATTATCTGCATGTACATGTACATTCAGAGTAACACGTTCGTTTATGATACACTATCTAGATCATGAACCTTACTTCCAATGGGTTGTTCATTTCATGATTTCAGTTATAGAGAGTTGCTTTTCTAATTTTATCCTCCAAAACTAGAAATTAAAGAAACAACAGACACTGTATCCCTCACCTCATTTTTAGACTTATATCTCCATTTTCCACATAAGCGGTCGCCTCTGTATCAGAATCTATGACAAGCGAGATCATTTTAGCTTCTAAATTATAACCCCCACCCCCAACCACTGCAGCAATATACCAACTTCACCTGCATATTAGATAATCATTCCACAACTCATTCGGTATTCGAGAGCTTGCAGCCGTTTCTCAGACTTATAAAACGTCATCATTGTCTTAACAGAGTTGATGAATCTAGGTTATGTCAAAGAATGTCTTGTTTTCTAAATTAAGATGAAAGCAAACACACAATAAAAAAAAACTATGAAAGCACACGATCTCTACATTTATAATAAACAAAACATATCTTTTAAAAAAAATAATAAAAAATGAATAGAAAATTTGAATACACAAGATAAGTAAATAACTTCTAGAAACTAAACTGTATAAATTAAGGAGATGTAGTATGAAAACAAATGAGACAACTACATGTACCTGCCAAAGTTCAAATAAAGTGGTTGTAAGAAATTATAGGCAACACCACGGCTTTCAACAATGAGAAAACCTAACAACGTTATATAGTTATATTATATTCCGTCAACTGATCCAGGCTCTCTACTCACAACCAAATAGAGGTAAAATTTACATAATATTATGAGTTTAAAGCAACACCGATATACGTTATATTGTAGATTCCATTAAAAGATTGAAAAATGTGTTATAACGTCGAGGAAAAGATTTAAATAACTTTAAGTGTGTATGTTTCAAGGAAAATGTTACAATCTATGCAATCAACCATTGTCTATACTTCCAAATCTAATAATAAGAGAATTAACCTAATTTAGAAGTCAGTAATGTTATTTCATCGCTGTTTTCGAAGTGTTTTTGATTTTGATTTTATTTTTCTCTTTAGCAGTACTACTCTTTTACGTCAATGACGCTCTAATTTTAGCCTAATATTTACGTTTTTAACCAACAATTCAAGTTGCATTGCCTATAAGTAGATCTTTTTTTATTTTCATTCGTACCGAGGAATTGGCAGACATTTATGACCGGATAATTTGGACAGTGCAATGAAATAAGTTTTTGAACAACATTTTAGTAATTCAATTGTTTTATGATATTTAGGTTTTGCATTTATTTTATTATTCTAGACTTTGTCGTAAATTTAGTCATACGTGTTTACACGGATTATGTGTCATAATCTTGGACAAAGGTCTTAAATGCATTTACTCTATTTATTTCATTATTTATTTTATGTGGCAGTTTGGACTATAATTTACAAATACGCGTCGGACACTAATTACTCTTTTAATCTATTGTTATTTCTAATTTGTCATCTGTTAATCTTCTTAATCCTTTAATTGCTTGTGCTTATGTATATATTGTTATTGTTTGTATGTTACTTTACATTTAGTTTGGAGTTTGTTGTTCGGTCTTGCCGGACTTCTAAAATAAAAGTTTAAGGAGCGAAATCTTCCTTCTTGATTATATTTACCCGGAACGCCATTTCACCCGGCTATACATTTATCAACTAATTGAATATGGATCTTTCTATGTTGGTCTTACTAATTCAAAATAAGAGAAAGCCGATCTTCGTGAACAACAACAACAACAACAACAACAACAACAACAATACTTTATTTTAGGAGGGAATGTAAGGGGATAGTTTACCTACATTTCCGAATAATCAATTAAAAGACGTCCTTTAGTCGGAATTTGCAACAGATTTTAACAAAGTCCGACTTACTTCGTAGACCCACGGACGACGGGGGGAAATGTATAGTCGGAGAAATTAAAATAAAAAACCAAAACAAACTACAAGTTTATAATTCATCGTTTTCTAAATCGAACTTTGCAACATTCCTCAACTCTTATTAACCCGTAGGATATTACACCATGACCATTATGGAAAACTGCATGATTGATATAATTATAAAATTCTGCTCCTTATCCCTTCTTACCGTTTCAGAAAGATAACGAACAATTACGACTGAAATTAAAAGTTCTATTTAGCTCGCAGTTTCCATCATGATTTAGAAGATCGTCGAACCTTCGACACATCTCGTCAAAAAAGTTAGTTGTAGGGCTAGGATAGCGAAATCGTTTTGAAGAGCTGCATTCAAGATTGCATGTGTTCAGATTGTACGAATATATGTTTTTCATTGTTACTGTACTTAAAAATCAAATCATATTAAGTATATACCTACATGTATACCGAAAAATATAATAACATTAGTCAAAATCAATGTTATAGACTGATAAGTATACATAACATTATGAATTACAAAGGCCGTACATTGACCTATGATGGTTTACTTTTATAAATTGTTATTTGGATGGATGGTTGTCTCATTGGCACTCACACCACTTCTTCCTATATCTATAACATTATCTGCATGCATATTGAGTAACACATTCTATTTTGATACACTTTCTATATCACTTCCAATGGGTTGGTTATATCATGATTTCACTGATAGAGAGTTGCTCTTCTAATATTATATCCTCGAGAACTAGAAATTAAAGAAACAACATAATTTTTATACACTGTATCCTCCACCTCATTTTTAGACTTTAATCTCGATTTTGACATGTGTGGTCGCCTCTGTATCATGAACAATGACAAGCGAAATGATTTTAAGTTTTGAAATAATCCCCCTTCCCCCAGCCCCCCCTCCCCCACAAAAAAAAAGCAGCTATATACCAACATCACCTGCAAACATTTTTCAACTCATTATGTATGAAAGAGTTTCAACTGCTACTCAAAATGTATAAAACGTCACCAGTTTATGAGCAGAAAGTTGATGAATCAAGGTTAATAATATGTCTGTGTCATTTTGGTGTCTTGTGGACAGTTGTCTCATTGGCAATCATGGATTACCACATCTTCTTTTGTATATGTAAAAAAACCGTATTGTCCTTTTTCTAAAAAAAAGTTGATTGGAAGATACAAAGCATTGTTGATAAATATTCCATACCAATTTATATTTCTATGCGCGTCTGACGTATCAAATTATAAGCCTGGTACCTTTGACAACTATTTACGCCACTGGATCGATGCCAGTGCTGGTAGACGTTTCGTCCCAGAGGGTATCACCAGCCTAGTAGTCAGCACTGTGTGTTGACATGCATATCAATTATATAAGCCTGGCACCTTTGGTAATTAATCACAAATCAGTAATACATCATATAGGGCTGAAGTATAAATTCTAGGTACTGACGTTCTTTTTCATTTTAATAACAGTTGTTTTCCGTTCGTTTGATGTGTTTTATTATTTGATTTTGCCGTTTGATAAGGGACTTTCCGTTTTGAATTTTACAATGGAGTTCGGTATGTTTGTTATTTTCATTTTACTATGCCTACATCCATTTAACTACTTTGTTGTATTAATTGACAGCTATGGAATATCCATATCATAGATGTATATTTCATTTATAGCTAAAACCCCGTCCGTCCTACTCAATGTTTGATATTGTTTCGTTTTCACCTCTTTTCAATTTCGTTACTTCGTTATCGATTCAAGGCTCATTGGTGAATCTGTAGGTGTCAGGCCAACAATTACTTCCTCCCTGAAAGTAGGCCTACTCGGACAAAAAATAGTTCATTTAATGTCATTATTTACTTAAAGACAATAACAATCAAAACAAAGGAGTAAACAAAGACTCATAAAACCAAAAAAACATTTACACCAACAGTTACAAATAATAAATGAGTCACAACACGAACTCCACTAAAAACCGGGAGTGAAATCAGGTGCTCCGGAAGGGTAACTATTTCCTGCACCGTATACGGCACCCGTCGTGTTATTTCTTAGTTCTTAAACTAACCAACAAATTGGCAGAAATGAAAGTTTTAGTGAAAGAGAAATATATTAAGAACATTTTGAGCTAAAATTTACTTGTCTATTGAGTTTGCATTCAACATTGAGGATTAATGTACTCCATAATATACAAATTTAAGATTTCCTGAAAACCAGGGGTTATTTTTAGTGTTACCTCTATTCGGGAGACCTCTTCGTTCTTATATGATTTTAAACGTATGTTGAAAATTGGCATGTAAGGTAAAATATTTAGAAAACTGAAAATTGCAAAATTTTGTTAAAAGAGGGACTTTTAATTGGTGGTCTGTGACCTTGTAGACGAAATAAGTCGGGTGCTGTTTTGTGACCTATTTGTCACAACCGGATCACGTGAGTACAACTCTCGTTTGATGTTTGTGGTGCTTAATCGTTTATTTCTTAAGTTTAATGTATCTTTTTAGACTGCTCATGTCGTGTTTTCTTTTGGTCATGGTGTTTTCTGTCCGTCTGCATTCGCCTTATAATTTCTTTTCTCTCCTTAGTTTCACGTATTCCCTTTTGCGGACTTCCAAGTTTATGATATTCAAGAGAAATTGAATGTAGATCTATTTGAAATTAATATAATAATGCTTTGCTAAGCATTATTGGTTTGCATGTCTATATGTTCAGATAACGTGGGAGATTTAACATTCGGATAAAGTTCAAATAATCCATATGTGTTGCATAGAGGGTTCAATTATGACGTCAGGAAAATTGGTGTTAATTTGATTAACGCAGAAACATTTAAGAAGAAAAAAAGTTCTACAAGCAGCATCGATTGCCCTTTATATCATTTAATTCTTTGTTCATGCTGCAATCTTGTGATTTTCTTAGATAATACTATACGGTACTGGTTATACAAGATTTTACAATTGTATTTGTTGTCATAGTTATTTTATCTGCACCAGTTATATAAGAGGGACAAAAGATACCAAAGGGACAGTCAAACTCATAAATCTAAAACAAACTGACAACGCCATGGCTAAAAATGAAAAAGACAAACAGAAAAACAGTAGTAAACATGACACAACATAGAAAACTAAAGAATAAACAACACGAACCCCACCAAAAACTAGGGGTGATCTCAGGTGCTCCGGAAGGGTAAGCAGACCCTGCTCCACATGTGGCACCCGTCGTGTTGCTTATGTGATTACAAAATTTTAATCCAGTAAATAGTCTTATTCAGTAGGTCACATTCATGAAAGGGAAGAGAATTGTAGTTACGACGTAAGGAACATATCCGATATCATTTGTGAAACGGTTATTCCATAACGGTCAACCAACTCGTGATGGCGTCCGTAAAATTTACGAAGGGATGATTTCAACTTCACCATTTGGAACTCTTGGTTTAATAGTCCTTGTGAGCAGCAACCCTCTATCAACAAAATCATGATAGGAAATGCAAGCACGGGAATATCGTATCATTTGGGAGATATATACCCCGTATGCAGGTGCTGCTGGAATGTTGCTACTTAGAAATGAAAAGTTCACAATTGGAAAGCTGAAATCATCTCTTTTGTCGTAAAGTTTTGTTTTCAACCGACCCTCATTGTCAATTTCTAGATGTAAGTCAAGATATGAAGCCGACTTAACTGTATCTGTAGTATCCTTTATCTCTAGTTCGATGGGATAGATACGTTCCACATAGTCACCAAATTTTGAATTGTTTTGTGAAAGAACATCATCTATATAGCGGAAAGTAGAGTTAAAGGATATTGCTAACTTCTTATCTTTCTTCCTAAGAAGTTCTTGCATGAAGTCAGCCTCATAATAATAAAGAAACAAGTCGGCAAGTCGAGGGGCACAGTTTGTTCCCATTGGAATGCCGACAGTCTGTTGAAAAACACGTCCTCCGAACGTAACAAATATGTTGTCAATCAAGAAATCAAGCATCTTGATAATATCAGTTTCAGAGAATTTTTTGTTTGAATCAGAGTGATTCTTTACAAAGTAGGATTTATCCCTCCCTAAGACAAGATACTTGTATCTACGTTGGCCATTCTTTTTTATGAAGCAAAGTAATACCAACTCTTTCAATGTGTCTTTTAGTTTGGAATGTGGAATACTTGTGTAAAGAGTAGAAAAGTCAAATGTTTTAATTCTGTTACAAGATGAAAGAGAGTTAGATTGTATGTACTCTAAAAGATCTTTGGAATTTTTCAGTACCCACATCTGATTCACGCCACCTCTAGAATAGGCAGTTTCACAATAACTTTGAAGCCCGTTTTTGGTTGCTGATAAAATAGATGTTAATACTGTAAATTCAGAAATTAATGCGAGGTTTTTATTATTGCGAAAAATGCGACTGAGTTGTAAACGCAATAATTTAAACTCGCATTTTGAAATAATTTATATGAATTAAACAGGATTTTTCTCAAAATCGTAAAAATTAAAATCGCATTTAAGTCTTAAATGACAAAATCGCAATAATTAATGCACGCAATAATTTCTGAATTTACAGTAATTTAGAAAGAGATTTCGTGGAACACTTGGAAGACCAGCAATATACCGTTGTTTGTAAGGAGACTTATGTAGTTTAGGTATCCAATACAGTGATGGAAGATCCAGTTCTTCATCTTTGGTTGAAATTCCAAAGGAACATAGAACAGACCTATGATTATCCAGGATTTCTTCTTTGGTAAGTGTCGTGAGGGTATATGTTGAGTAGTAACGCAATAAAAAGGAATTTTCTATTCTAATTTCTGACGTTGCAGCCTATATAAAGATATCCCAAGCTTTCAAATGTTTCGAATTGAGTGTTTCTGATGCATATGACTCCAGAAGCGCTTTTTTCATATTGATCAGAAATTATCAATGCACGTTATTTTCAGTTTAGTGGACGTTAGGCGTCTAGACAACAGTATTAGATAACCTTTGGATTTTACTTAATAAAAATGTATTACTCTCCCCATTGTCTATATTTGGTCAAACTGTAATGTCGTCTTTATTGATGTTAGTTACTTCACATGTGACATAAAAGTACTGATTTGACATCAGATAAACTGTTCTTTGGGATTTTTACATACCTATTTACATATGTATGGAGTTTGTAAATATTTTTACGTAAATGTGTAGTTAACGGAACAACATCCTTACATTTACACCTTCCTACATGTACATGGACATTAGCGCTATCCTACCCCGACATTAACATTTTCCTACACAGACATTATCACTTTGCTATACACTTGTCAGTGGCGTAGCTAGGTCATTTCTACGTGTACGCCCAAACCTCGGTGAGGCCAAATAAACTGCTGGTTGTGGATAAGCAGAGGCATGACTAATTTCAGCTGATCTTCTGATTGCAATCCCTCCGATATCCAATTTAATATCATAAATAAATTGAAATATTTATATTTTTCCGTGTTTGGGTACAATCCGATATAAATCAAAATTGATACAGGGTTTCATATGTGTAGTGCAGTGGCAAATTTAAAAGGGACCCATAATTTAAAGAATAAGCATATTTCTTACTAAATAGATTAGAAAGACCAAAAGAATGACAGAACATAGAAGTATAGAAATGATGCAATCCCCCCTTAAAACTTCCTGTTGGCCCCAATCCAGACCCTCATATATCACTGTGACATATAGTTTTGTTTAATATATTTAACTGTTTTTGTATTCAAAAGGAATATTTTATTTCTGTACAAAGAGTTGTTAATATCCGAATGGACAATATATACCATGCCCTGTCAGCCGAAGTCGTAATCTAATGAAAGAAAGTATTTGAAAGATTGCCTCCCTGTGCATTCGGTTATTAAACGGTGGCCAGATCGTCTGCTTTAAATTGCCCAAAAGAAAGTCCGCCCTTCGGTATAAAACTTAAAAATGAACGAAAAACTTTTTGCTTCAGAATTTAACCATGAAAAAAAAACTTAAATTCGACGAGGGTTTCACAAAGTAATTGATATGTAATAAATTTTAACCATCGACTGTAAATGCAAAAAGAAATTCCTTTAATTCATAAAATGCGGGAAAATTCATCATATATAATTTCGTCATTATGCTCTGAATACTCGTTTGACCAATAACATTTTTTGTCCAGCTACAGTTTACGAAGGTTTGACAAAGTTATTGTTATCTTAAAACTTTAACTACATAATGCACCTACATGTACATAGTTATAATTTTGGCACCGCCGACGAAATTTAGGATCAAAATGTCTCCCTTTCGCGACATAAATGTCAATGGCTCGACCAAAAAGGCAAACCACTTATCGAATCTTAGCTCATAATTAATTGCTTAAAAAAAGAAGGGAAAGTGAGTATAGAATTCACGGTCGATTTAGAATTTGACAGAAAAAAATATGATACTAATTTTTGTCACTTTTATTCGCAATTACAAGCCATTGAAGAAAGACTTAGAAGGTTGATGTACTGTTAAATTTTTATTTAGATGATTTTTTTTTACGAAATTCAAGACTTAGTGTAGTACGCCCGGGCGTTTTGACGTAAACGTAGCTACGCGCATGCTTGTCACAGAACTGACATTAACACTATTCTAACCTTAAAGGAGTCGGTCCCGTAAGTACGAAGTTGAAGAGCATTTAGGACCAAAACTCCTAAAACTTTGCCAAATACAGCTAAGGTAATATATGCCTGAGGTAGAAAGCCTTAGTATTTCAAAAATTCAAAAATTTGTAAACAGTAAATCTATTAATATAACCATATCAATGACAATTCTTGTCAGTACAAAAAGTGCTGACTACTGGGCTTGTGATACCCGTGGGGAAATAAATCTCCACCAGCAGTGGCATCGAACCAGTGGTTGTAAATAAACTTATCATAGATACCAGGACTAAATTTAGTATATACGCCATACGCGCGTTTCGTCTACAAAAGACCCATCAGTGACGCTCGAATCCAAAAGAGAATAAAAAGGCCAAATAAAGTACGAAGTTGAAGAGCATTGAAAACCAAAATTTCTAAAAGTTTTGTTAAATACAGCTTAGGTAATATATGCCGGAGGTAGAAAAGCCTTAGTATTTCAAAAAATAAATTTATAAATAACACCATATCAATGACAATTCATTTCAGCACAAAAAAAGTTAAAAAGGCCAAATAAAGTACGAAGTTGAAGAGCATTTAGGACCAAAATTCCTAAACGAAAATGCATGCGTTTACTCGTACATATGAGCTGATCAGCTATTACTTGTAAAAAGCTCACACCACAACATAATAAAAGTTTCATTTAAAAAAAAATATCTTCTCTGCGACTATTTTATTTCTTTTCACTTTTTTCTTTTCTAAATCTCTTCTCTCATTAAAAAAAGAACTGGCTATATCTGACTTGATAATCCATTAAAGGATAATATAACTAATTTTTGCAAAAGAAACAAATTGTCTTTTTGACACTTTCACTATTCAGTCCATTCCAATTTTAGACAATGTATATTAAACTTGTATTTTGTGTATCTTCTGAAGGGATGTAAAAAAGACAGTTCTTTACTTAAAAGAAGCACACAATAAACCTGTTAGATAATGAGGAAAAAATAGAATAAGTGACTTTTTGTTGTTGGGACGTACAAGTACCAGTCCACGTCCACGTCTATTTGTAGTATTTGTATTATTATCCATCTAATGAGTTAAGCCTTTTTTAACTGATTTTTATAGTTCGTTCTTATGTTTTACTGTTACACCACTGTCCCAGGCATCGGTGAAGGATTGGGATCCCACTAACATGTTTAACCCCGCCACATTCTCTATGTATGTGCCTATCCCAAGTCAGGAGTCTGTAATGTAGAGGTTGTTGTTTGTTTATGTGTTACATATGTTAGACTCAGATTGACGTCCGGCCTCTAAACGACGTCCGTTACTCAAATCGACGACCGTTTCTCAAATCAACGTCCAAATCTGACGTCACATTCTCAAATCGACGTCCAATATTTTGATACTCTAATCGACGTTCAAGTGACGGCATGTTTTAACAAAACTACGCCCGATTACTGGACTTAATTGTTTACACTTATACATGTACATGTTTTGGAGGGGTCAAACATTAAAGTTTATCAATTTGATAAAAAGTTAATAGAATCGATCTACATAGTAATGTGTTATTTCTATTCGTGTTAATAAATGACCTGCATGTAAGTGGATGTAAAAAAAAAAGCAACCTAACAATAAAAAAAACCCAACCAAACGACATCTAGAGGGCATTATTCAATCTTCAACAATAGACAAAATAAAGAACTGCAACTAATCGTTTTTACAGTTTTATAATTTAGTCTTTGTACGATGTTTTGCAACAAATTTCTCAGTTTTACACCTGAAGTGAAACATATACGCAAGAATTTTGCATTATGTTTTATATTGTGCTGTTACACAACTATTCTATGTTGAGTGCACACACACATGTTTAACCCGTCATATTCTTTATGCAGGGTAGTGCAGAGGTTTTTCGATGGTTTATGTCTGTCATATTTGTTTTTCGGATTTTTTTTTTATTTTTTTTAATTAAGACCGTTAATGAGGGGGGGCAAGGGGGTCTCAATAACAGCAAAACAGCAAATTGAGTTGGCTCATAACAGATAACAAGGAATTAAAATGGACAAAAACAGATAACAGTAAATGAAATACTAAAATAATTCGGTCTTTGACAAATCAGTATTTCTTATTACGGATATAATCCTTTGTAATGCATTCCATTTTCTATGACTATGTTTTTAGTATTAATTTATGTATCTAGAATGTGTTTAAAATTACTACTCAATATATTATAATATTTTTATACGCTCGTTTACGGAACGTATTATCATGATTATGGTATACTTGTTGCCCGTCTGTTGTCAACATGTCGGACATTAACTCAAAAACTCTTTTAGGTGGTATGGGTGTCTTCCTCCATCTTGGATTGTAAAAAACAGAGAATCAAAGGTCCAGATTTTCCATCAAGTTAGCAAAATTTGATGCAGGAATGCAGATGTTTAATGTACATTTTCATTTAAAAGTACCAACTTATAAGAATATAACTTATAAATATTGATACTTTTGCAAATGTTAATAATTTTTGGTTGTTTTTTTTTTTTTTTTTTTAATTTGGCATTTTAAGGGGAGGTAAGTAAACTCTAAAAAAAAAGTGCATTTTCTGAAGGAATCTGTATGGAATTTTCCTATTTTGTATTTTAGCCGGAAAAAACGTACGGTGACCCTATCTTTTCTTTTGATATTCTCAAAGCAGTGTCTGAAAGCTATCTTTTCCTGAAGTATTTAACAATTCTATCATTTTGTTTAGTTTCAAATCACAAAATGGTGTTTTTTCCGGTAAATCCATACAAAATTGTCATTTGTCTTCTTGTGTAGCTGCAGTGGCAATAAAAGGTGACCCATTTTTAAATAATATTTTTCAAATGATTAAAGCCAAAGATGACAAACATGAAGTATGAAAATTCAATCTTTAATTTTTGGCCCCAAATCCAGTTAACCAATATTATACACTTGGACATATAGTTTTTTTAATATACTTTTTGTTTTTGTTATTCAAAAATTTTAATTTCTAAGGGTTTTGTAATCGGAATGGATCAATATAACATGCTGTTTACAGAATTTCGTAATTAATTGAAAAAGTATTTGAAAGCATGCATTTGGTGCATTCGTGTTATTAAACGTGAGTCGTTTCTTTTAAAATTTCCAAGATTAGTTCCGCCTTACGGTTTATAAATTAAAAAGAACGGAGGAATTTTTGTTTTTCAACCATTAAAAAAAACTTAATTCGACAGGTTTCACAATGAAATTGATATGTATTAAATTTAATCGATTGTAAATCTAATCAGAATTCACTTATTTAATTTTATGTTATAAGTAGGGAAATTCATTAAAAATATTCGTCATTTCTTGATTTTTAACCAATAACAATTTTCCAGCACGTTTTTAGAAGTTTGGTTATTGTTTATCTTAAAACTGTAACTCTTATTTGCATAATTACAAAAGTATAAAAGTTTGCTATCGACCGCTTAAATTGGATCAAATGTTCCTTTCGCGAATTTCAATGGGACAATAGGCAAAGCTATATAGAGGTGCAAAACCAATAAGCACAAAAAGCAGGAAATATATCAATTACGTCGAAGAATTTGACAGAAAAAAGATATAATTTTTCACTTTTTTCGCATATTAAGCATTTTGATTATAAAGACTTAGAGGTTATTATTGTTAAATTTTAATTAGAATACATTTTTACGAAACAAGTGTACGACGGAAATCTTTTTGATAAAACGTATGTACGCGCAGCTTCACAGAACTGGACATTACATATTCTAACAAATGATTGGTTCTGATTTGTAAGACAATGAAGAGCATTTAGGACCATAATCTAAAAGTTTAATACAGCTAGGTATATATGCGAGGGAAAGCCTAGTACTTTCAAATAAAATTGAACAATTCGTATAATATACCATGCAATGACATTCTTTTCAGCAAAAAATCTGCATTAATGCTTGTAGAACATGGAAATAAATCTCCCAGCATGGCATCAACAAAGTGGAATTTAAATAACTTCATAAAATGGACTAATTTATAAAGGTAACCATAACGCGTTTGAAAAAGATCCATGGACCTCAATCGAAGGAAAAAATGGCAATCAATTCGAATATGAAGACGAAAACAAATTTAGTTTGTTAATACAGCTAAGGTAATATATGCCGGAGTAGAAATTGACTTTCAAAAAAAAATGTAACACCAATTTCAATATCAGTTACAGCACAAAAAATTAAAAAGATACAAAAACTAATAGAATACAGTACAAGATTAGACCAATAATCACTAAACAGAAATGCATTTTCAAAATAGCAGATACATTACTTTAAAATTACACCAAACATAATAAAGTTTATTAAAACACATATGCTTCCCTTGATTATTTTTTTATTTGAATTTTTATGCTTTTTAACACTCTTCTCTTCATTAAAAAAATCAAACTGCTATATTGACTTGATATCCATTAAGATAATATAATAATTTTTAAAAGAAACAAACACACACATTTCATTATTTCATATTTAGACATGTAATAAACTTATTTTATTAGTTTGGTACTGTAGGATTGTAAAATGTTTTTACTTGACCACAATAACCGTTAGATATGGGACAAATAGAATATTGACTTCTTGATTAGTTGGGACGGCAAAAATGCACGTCGATTGATGAATATCATCAAATAGCCAACGATTTGTAAGATTTTTTATTGTATTCATATGGGCAACGTCCGATCTGGAATGACAAACAGAAACGTTCCGATTTAGCAGGACTGTAATGTAGATTGATTTTATGTACATATATGTTTTTCGTTCATTTTTTGTGCATAGATTAGGCCTTTGGTCTTCTCGTTTAATCATTGTTGAAGGCCGTACGGTGACCTATAGTTGTTAATTTCTGTGTCATTTTGGTCTTTTGTTGAGAGTTGTCTCATTGGCAATCATACCCCATCTTCTTATTTTTTCATATAATTAACGAATTTATTAAAATGACCAAATCCACTAGCTTCCTATCATTTTCCAGATTGCCCAAAGATAAATATTTTATTACTCTATTTTTTCCTGATATATTCATCTTTTGACTTAGATAAAAAAAAAACTGTAAAAGAAAGCGAAGTCTCTGCACCCTATCCTCTCGGACCCAGTTAAAAAATATCAATATGTAGGTCAATTTAACAATCAAGCTGTACTGTATGCACCAATTTACTCAATGTTCGAAATAATATGAATGGTACTACTTTTTACTGCATAAGATTAAGAGGATTTAAAATGGACGTTTATTTAAAATTTGAAAGTCAGCAGCCAAGTTTACACATCAATAATTTCTATTCTAATAATTATCCACTATTTTTTGTTGTGCCCCGCGTCAGAGGTAAATGGCATGCATCTGTCCTCTGAATTTTATGCCCCGCTGTAGCGGAGCGGGCATTAAGTTGTACCCTTGTCCGTCAATATATACGCCTGTCCGTCCCGTCCGTCTATACGTTCCAAAATTGGTTTACCGATCTTTAACTTTAGTTTGCCTCAACCAAATGTTATGAAACTTATACCCAATGCTCAATACCACAAAACACAGGTCAGGTTTGATTTTGGTGGCGTCACTTTTACCATTCCAGAGTTATGTCCTTTACAAAAGAAAAAAATGCTGAATTTTTCTTTTCTGTTTTCTAACTTTTGTTTGCCTCTACAAAATGATATGAAATTTATACACATTGCTCATAACCACAAAACACAGATAGAGTTTGAATTTTGGTGGTGCCACTTTTCCAGTTCAAGAGTTATCATAATGCCTGCCCCTTTACCAAAGGAAAAAAATTGCTGTATTTTGTTAGCGTTCCTTTTAAAGTTCTTGAGATAATTCTATCTTTAACTGTATATGTTAGCGGGGGCATCGACTGTGGACACATTCTTTATTCATTTAAGTTAAATAACTCAATCCGTGGGCGAACAAAAAAAAAAATAAGGAAATTAATTGAAAACTTATAGCTACATGCAAGAATAACATTGTCTATTTATCAGATCAAGCACAATTGAAACAAACATTCTTTTGCAAATAATAATAGAGAAAAAAAGAAACATTGTGAAAACGGGGTTGGGGGAAAGGGAGGGAGGGGGGGGGGGGGGGGTAAAACATGTCATAAGCTGTTGATGGCAGCAAAGAATCTTAGATTATTATACAGTATGCAAAACTAAAAAAATAGGTATCTGCTGTTTCTCTTTTTCATGAAAATACATACTTATATATATATATTAATATTATTAATATTTCTGATATGCAATGGTTGCTAAGCAAAATATTATACGTTCCTGTGTTACCATGGAAACATTGCATTAATAATTATATTAAAATTGCACATTTGCACTAACGGTAACTGATACATATCCTTTAGTTCCACGTTTCAAGCTTAAAGTTGTTATTGTTGGCATCTGTTTTTGTAGGATCGATGGAAGTAGTTTCTTAATGCTAACGATATTGAAGACTTGCTCAATTTGATAGGTCACTAGTCTAAGTTAGTCGGTAAGATAAATTCGATCGTTTCATAGTTAGCTTCGCTCTCATCCCATATGGAATTTACTGACCCCATACATACCGTATTAGGTCACTAGCACACTATGTTACTAATATTACAAGGCGGCCGGGACGGCAAAATAGACCCACACATTTATACTGTTGCCCTCGAGATGACTCCCGGTTTTTGGTAAGGTGTGTGTTGCTTAGTCTCTAGTTTTTTTGAAGTAGAGTTATGTAGACTGGACGTGTTTTCTTTTAGTTCATGGTATAATTTTTAAGCAGTTAGTTCTTTTACAGAGTAATGCAACGTTCCAAATAATTATTATAAAGAGGTTAAATAATGTTTTGTTGCGTCCGAAGCGCATCCTGGTTGTATCTTTCAAAAGAAAGCTTGAAATCAAAAGAACGAAATCCAGGGTTGTATAAATTCTTCAGAAGTTATCAAGCATATTCCAAAAAGGGACATAATACATAATACATAATATATAGTTACAAAACTTTAAAATGTAACGACGCAAAATCTCTGTACCTTGCAATTTATCTCGACTTCTCGTCAGCGAAATTTCGTTAGAGTGGACCACTCCCTTTACAGTTAAGCAGTAAAGTGCAATAGTTAAAAAATCTAATTCAATGTTCTCTGATTTTACTTAAAACAGAAAACATGTTCTCACACAAACATTTATCACAAGGGTATGGCGAAATATGAATTAGACATTATTCTTTCTATTCGGTACACCCACATGTGACACACGTATGTGGGTATGGTTGGGATTACAAAATAGATAATTATCAGGTGCTCCGAAACATCGATCTTAATCAAAAAGAAATCAATAGAGAAAAGTGAAGTGCTAGAATATAAAAAAAATAATGAAAAAAATATGTAGAATGGAGAAAACGACCTAAAATATTACAGAATACAAAAAGGAAAGGCCATAACCAGACCCTTCTGTATATAACCATGGATATTTTCTCGTGTGCATTTGAGAACGACCTTTCGCTTTTTTATTATTAAAACAATTATATCATGTTTCACTGGGGTAAAGCTGATGACCGTAACTGCATTCACGGTCACTCCAAGATGTCGGATGAAAAATTAGGTCAGTATCTGTATTGTCTGTTAAGGTGTTTCTATATCCTTTTCTTTACAAAGCATCCATTGGTAAACTTATATTTCTGTTGAAAAAGTCTTAAAATTAAATTATCTATATTCTGTTTAATTTAGATCTGAACTATTAATATCGGTACAACAATCTAGAATTTTTGGAATTATTTGTTAAAGATAAAATAGAAACTAATAAAACCCGGGGCCTGGAAATGTTCAGTTTATACAAATCATCCTAGAAAACACTAATGTCACCAATTTATACACCCAGTATAGAGGAACTGTTGTGCTAACGTTTTGATATAGATTGTCTAGCCATCAAAGAACGCATTTAAAAGATATTATGCAATTACACATCCACGAAAAAAGAAAGAAGTGATAAACAAGTAAAGAAGTAGATAAAACTGTAATTCTATTATTTAATTTACTGATTTACTGATACACTTCGAGACAATCAACGAGTTTTTCTGACCGATCTACCATTGAAATCTTCCCGCGTGACTTAACGAGATTCCTCCGTTGTTTGCACAAGTCATTATCGTACGAACGACTCGACTTCTCATTAATGTAATCCGATAACACTGTCATGTTTTAAATTACTCATATAACTGAGATTAAAAGCCGAGCGGTAATTAACAATGCTATCGTTGTTTTTTGTTGAAAAGAAAATTCCATATTTAGCTCGATGGTATTTTTGAAATTTAAGGAGGATTTTTAATTATGTAACGTATTTGGTAAATTTTCAAACTATAATAGGAATAGCCTTATTAGTTTTCATCTAATTTCAAAACCACTTCTTTAATGGCATTACACTGCAAAGCATACTTTATAACTGCACGTAGAACTGTAATAAAAGTTAACAATTACCGCTGACTGAATCAACTGAGAAGATGGAAACGCGAAACGTTTGTTCTAAATTCCTTTCATCAATTGGTCTTACTTAATAATTATGTTGCATCATAGAATTCGAACAATCCACTTTAAAAATAACTTAGTTTAAGGACGACTTCGGTACTTATACATCTTCGGATTTCAAATGTTTGGCTTTGAGCGTTCCTGATGAAGGTAAATCCAGAAAAGCGCTTCGGATGCAATAAATTATTAAACGTGTTGTTTTATATTTTTACATCACTGGGTCGATACCTCTGCTGGTGGACTATCAGTCCCCGAGGGTATCATCATCTCAGTAGTCAGTGCTTCGGTACTGACATGATTAAACAAACTTAATAAAATTGTCCGTTTATGAATTTTGAAATTATTATGAAACTAAGGTTTCAACTCCCTCAGGCAAAGTTGGCTTTAGATGAATTTGGCTATTTATTTTAGGTATTTTTAACATATAGGTTTTCAACGATTTTCGGTACTTATACATCTTCGGATTTCAAATGTTTGGCTTTGAGCGTTCCTGATGAAGGTAAATCCAGAAAAGCGCTTCGGAACCAATAAATTATTAAACGTGTTGTTTTATATTTTTAGTCAAGTTAATCTGTCCGATGCAGACTTCTTTTGTCACCTACAATATGGGTTAACAGAAATGGTATCAAGTAATGAATTACTGTTACTTTTTTTTATGTAATAGATACAACTAAATAAAATTAAGAATGGAAATGGGGAATGTGTTAAAGGGACAACAACCCGACCAGAGAACAGAAAACAGCCGAAGGTCACCTATGGGTCTTCAACACAGCAAGAAAATCCCGCAACCGGAGGCGTGCTCCAGCTGGTCCCTACAATATATTTAACTAACTTAAAATATAAAACACAATTTTTTGAAATAATTGACAATAAGGTAAGGATTTTTAGCATAGCCAACCTAGCTGTTAAGACAGTACAATGCAGGCTTCTTGTGCAATTAATATTGCTTGCGATTTAATCTAATTTGAATTTGCCAGTGACCTCATAAATATGTGCCTTGCTTCTTTCTCATTGCCATTTGATATTTTTTATGCATAGATTGGCATTTATTAAATATCTTTTTTATGTTAGTACCTTTAATTGAAATATAAATTTTAATCGATAAGAAACTATTAAACTTAATTACTTGGTACATCGTTACGACCAAGTACATTAGCAAGATGTTATTCTTAATTTGAAACATGGCTCTTAATTTGCTCCAAATGCTCTTTATATAATATACATATTTTCACGAAAATACCCCCTATCCATAAAAAAGAAAAGAAAAAAGAAATAGAACTAAGCAGAAACTTATTACTAAATTGTAGTAAAATGTCAAAATGGAGTCGTTTTTCTCTCTCCAAAAATGCATGTAAAGTTACAAATCCGTGTACTGAAGACACCCTACAACAATTTACACAGCTACATATTTTTCTTTCTACAGAGATTAGTTCTGAACAACAACTGTAGTATTATTTATATCGTTCATTTATAATTTAATTTTAAAAAACACCTTAATTTATCTTCTTTCAACAAACAGGTCCGTGTTTATTGTAAAAGAGTTCTATTTTCGGTATTCAATATACCATTAGTTATATATTTTTACATACGTGTACTTTGTGACTTCGTCATTAACTTTCTTCAGGTTATTGACTGCATGGTAAGGTGATAATTTTCTATAGATTTAAAGAAGAAGTAAACAGATTTTCCATTCAGTATTTGAAAGTTTGGATATGATAAAACATTCAATAGTCTCACTATTTATATAAGCGCTGTCGCCATCCATGATTAATTGAAATTTATAAATCTCCACATACTAATACCTGTTTTAATCTTAAGTTAAGTAAATCTTACATAGAAAAACTACAAAATTGCGTTATTTGCAAGCAGCCGATTTTCTTATTGGGTATTGAAATCAAACTTAAGGTTATTATAACTCGAATGATTATCGGTCTAAGTTTATGCAACACTGAAGTTTTCTTAAATCCACGTAATTATTACCAGTACATTAGTGACCAACCACACTGTTTTGACATGAAATATCATTGCCATAGTCATATTTAAGTTGTTCGATATATAAAGAGTTTTTTACTTGATAGATATATGACCGAACTTTTTTTGTTAGCAAAACCTTCCAAATTTTGGATCTCAATGCTTTTCAACTTTGTATACTTTATTTGGCCTTTTACGTTTTTCATTCGGGCGTCACTGATAAATGTTTTGAAGACGTTCTTGCATAACAAATAACAAGCCTGGTTCAAGTGTATCTTAGATGATTTTTTGTAGACAATCCCCAATTTTCATTTGTATTTTATAGTGAATAGCGTAAGATTGGCAACCTTTTAGAAAAAGTTTTCTAAAGGACCAATTAGTCTATGTGGATCAATTTTAAATACAAAATGCAATTGCAGGTAAGACATATGACTACGTTTTATTTGTGTAGCATATTTCATACATCACATACCTAAAAGTTATAGTTCTACACTTTGAATTAGTGCACTATTCAATAGTAATTGCATGACTAGGATTGTCGGTTTTTCTACTGAAGGTCGATGGTTCTCTCCGGGCCCTACCGCGCTCTCCATCAATCGTCACGAAATAGAACAAAAGTGTTGAAAATGACGGTTAACACCAATCAATTAAAATCCTTTTAGTTTATGTCCGTATATTTTATTGTGACCTACACGTATTTCAAAGAAATCGACATAAATGTAGTTTAAAAGCGCACTGCGAAAAGAAACCAAAACCGAAGTCCACTAAACACTCAGTGGTAGCCTTCGGTTGTTTTTTTTCTTTTTATCGGGTTGTTGTCTCTTTGACACATTCCCCATTTCCATTTTCAATATTATGTTATCATAAAAGAAATATCCACATTACCGTTTGCTCAACACGGAAGGTAAGCAAGTACAAGTAAAGAAAAGTATTATTTGTGTATTTATATCATGTTAGTTGTATAATAGTTGACTGATTGCAGGATAAAATATGTGAATCTGAATGGGTCTGTTTGTTTTGTACTCATTACATCTGACAAGTACACCCTCATGTTCATTAATTTGTATGTTTACAACATATGTGTTAGATTGACATTTCGGTTACAGGTTAAGTAAATAAAAACAGTACATAAAAAACTAACTGATGAGCAACACCAACCCACGAAAAAAACTTGGGGATCTTATTTAATTTGGAAGGGTAGCAGATCCTGCTCTGTAAGTTAATTCCTTCGTCATATGTTGAATAAATATTCATTTAAAAAACTTTCCTTTCTTGTCTACCTTAAAGTTTCTAATCCGCTATTAATTATTCGACGGGGTAATGTGTGACCCATTTTGTAAAAAATAAAGGTCTCTTAGTGTAAATTCAATTAGTTCTGTATAGTCTCTTCCTAGTCTTTGTGCAACACAGCAACAAAAGTAAAAGTAATAAAAAGCTGTTTTTAGGAACTGTTACATCAGAAACATTATCCATTGCGTTGGAAGCGAGATATTTATGTGTTAATCAGAAGCTGTAAAAACATACTGCCTAAGCAATACTGAACAACTGATCCCAATTTATTGCTTGATAGAGCCTTTTATTGTTATTTAAGCCTTTGTTTGTCTGTTGCTTTTAAACACGGTATTTTGCTCTAGAGTAATCATTTCCAAATTAATTAAGGAACAAATAACTATCTTCCTTTGATAAAAGTTGATTGAACCATTAAGACTACAATATTATTAATACTAGAAAAGCGCATCGTGTAAACCTGGAAATTAGGACTTAATTGCAGCGATAGCTGGCATGTTTCTTCTCATTTGCTTCGTCTGGTCTCGTAAGATTTTTATTGTAGCTTGTAAAATGTTGAGATATCGCACAGAATATCTAGGGAAGGCAATATTTGATTTTTTAAAACTTTTTATCCGACTTGTAATTCTTGCGTTAGCGAAAGGTCGACAAAATCTTGATTGCATTACAACGTGGTTCGATAAAGATACTTGCATGATCATATCAATTGATTCAATGTCTAACTTAATTATGTTTGTACTGTTTTATGCATAATTGAAAAATATATTAATACTGATAAATTCCCTGGTTCATATAAGATATATCATACACTGCTCCAGTTTCGCTTTTTGTGTTAATTGTTTTATGGAACGATAAACGTAAAAACTAACGACCATTGTTCAAAATGGAATCTAATTCATGCTATTCTAGGATATAAAAAGAATTTCATCTAGCATGTCTTTAAGCTTCAGTTTGTGCAATATTCTCAAGAATTTACAGAATAGAATACCATTATTGAAATGAAAGCATTTGAAAAACTGGAAACCTATTTATTTGAATAGCTATTTAGAAAAAAATAGAATCCTCTTCAATCAGATTTAACTATACAACTGGTTGATACATAATTTGGCGTTTAATTCCATTGTTAGCAGTTTTTGTCATTTTTAGCGACCACTTGTTTTATTATTGAAGGATTCAGCTAAATATTTCAGCTCCAATCTCAATCAAATCCTTAAATGTTTGGCTACTTACTTTTTAATGTATTTCTGCAAACTACTTATCACTACGAGTATATGAAATGATACAAAAGTCTTGGTCTTAATAAAATTATGCAAGTGAATAGTTTTCTAAAAAAAATCGATATAAATAAAGTAGATGTAGAGTTTATGTACCGATGATACAAAAACCTCAAAAACACAACAAAGACCAGAAAGAACCGCGACATGTATAGGAAAATAATTATTCTGTCTGCAACAATAAAGTGTTACCCCAAATGACAAACTATAAACAGTCATATAGACAAATTCTAAATAGTTTCAATATAATGCTACCGAAGAGCTTCCATAAATGTCAATTCTTCAAAGGATAAAACAATAAGTATCCCAAAAGACAACTGATAAAACAATCAAGTATCCCAGAAGACTAGAGCTGCCAAGTAATTCTTCCATTGCGAATTTACGAAAAAGGTGTGTAATAAATCATGTCAATGTTGAAGATCTGACTTCTGAACAGATGATGCAGTCATGGGTTAGAAATCTAACAACAGCGTCCTCGACCCAGTGCTAGAAAGTGAAAATAACACTTTGTACTTGGTGCTTCCCTCTAGCACTTTGAACTTATCAGCATCACTGAAACCCAAACTTTAAATGCAAATGATATGGAAAGATACTTGAAAAGTTGATGAGCTTTCTGGCTTAGATGAGAAAAAATGTCTTGGGCCTTGACATTTGTACTTAGATATAGGAAGATGTGGTATGAGTTACTCTTGTGTAAGTTCAATCTTACGGTTTGACCGGTAACGTCATTATGCATTATATTCATCATTTGGTAAGTTGTACGTGTTTTGTCCGATACACATTGAATTTGTGTTTTTGTGTAATACAGATGTAATCTTTTGTATAAATACACGCAGCCAACTAATTTAGATCTTTTAAATTTATTTCACCACTTCTGGTTATTTGTAGATTAATAGACTAAGATTTTAGCTTTCTGTTTCTAATTAGGGATGGGTAACCTCGGACATCTTAACATCGAGCGGTTTCCCTTTTTAAGCACATTACATTGACCTGCGATAGTTTTTAAGTTCTGACAAAGATATTGAACGTCATGAAGATGCAGCACTAATTAATTACATACATATTTGAGCAATACCGTTAATTGAGAATGCAACTTGAATAATTTACTCTTTTCATCAATAATCAATGTTCGGCGATTAGAAATATGCATCAAAGTAGAACATGATATTCTTGTAATGTTTCCTTGCCGTTTTACAAGATGAAACGTTTCTCAGTGCTAGTTAAAAAAAATGTTTGTATATCGAGGAAATGAGCACCGGGTCCTCTCTGTCGGTGGATGTTTTTCTCTCGTCTCACTGCCATACAATAAATTGCCTTATATTGGTTGTTGATAATATCTACGCAAAATATACTAAATATTCAAATTCTTTTAGTTATAACATTTCATTAAAAATTTCGTTTGACCGAGTTTGTTTAAATCTCTTCATATGGAATTTGTATGGATTTTTTTTACAAACAAAGGAAGAAGTTTTGCATAGGCTTTCTAGTTATTATCCCGTAGGAATTCATTTATGAAATGTTTTGATTCAAAGAAACAATATATAATTGTAAAGTAAACGAATATGTTAGAAACTTTTCCATTTCAGTTATTATCCCTGAGGTTTAGTCACTGAAACTTTTAGAGATTCTACAAAATCCATGATTATACAAGTTTACTGTAACATATATGAATAGAGCTAATCCTTTTGAACTCAAGATTTTCCCCTTAAATACCTTCAGTTATTGATTGACAATTAATTAGTTGGTAAAAATGTCTATACAATACAATAATGATAACTTGGTACGCCTAACGTGTTCCAACGTTGTTCGTCAACAAAAGAAATTAGTGGCGCATGAATCAAATCTTTTGGAAGGCTTAATAAAAAATAAAGCTGAAAAGCACTGAAAAGCGAAACTCAGAAAAGACGGACTAAAACGGCTAAAAATACTTATGCCAAACTCCCCGGCAGTTCCAGATCTGATTGCATACTACTATACACTACGGATTTAATGTTAATGCCTGTGCTAAAATATCTTTGAATTTCGAATAATTCACCCGGAAACGTATAATAATACTGCACCAACTATCCTGTTCTATGTTTTCTTTGCCTAGCAAGACGACAGAGAAAGTGAACTCAAAACAACATTAAAACACAAGAAAATGAAGAAAAAAACTATACCCATCACTGCTGCATAATGTGATTATAGATCTTAATACGCTTGTTATCACCCATGTTTTGTTTTACTCAATATGCAGTCGTCCAATTGTATATATGCAGTAAATGTGCATTTCTTGTGCATTCCTTTGACGTGTGTTTATCATTGTGCGTTATCACTGTTAAATGTTGTACGTAGCAAATGAAACCCACATTTTTAATCCGGCTTGGAACAGTAAATCAATAATTATTTTCCTTTAAACAAGAAGGGACATATATTAGAATCAAAAACTTTAAAGTTATTAAACTTTAATATGTTTTTTTCATTTATTTTTCTAGAAATAGGCAGTCAACCTGATACTGCCTTCCTTACGCGAATTGTTAATAAATCTGAAATAAACCTGATAAAAATAAATTCGAGATGCCTTTCTTACATAAAATCGCTGATATCAAACTACGTCATAGCCGATATTTTAAAATCAGAATTACAAATGAGAAGTAAGTAATTACTAATAATTAATTCCTAATGTTAAAGGTCGCTAAAAGAGCATCCGCAATACATCTGTATGTTTGATCATCTGTCGTGTAGGAAGCTGTAATCAATTAAGTCGGCCTTCATCATGTTCATTAGTATATAAGTTTCGATTGGCAAAATATCATAGCTAGCCTTGAGAACCGCTGCATTGATCAAATTTAGGCTTATGGTTTCTTAATAAGTGTCCACTTTTGAAGATTACCACCAGGATTGAAAATTAATAATTTTGCTTATCTCAGCAAAATACTAAATGTGCCGTTCATGGACCAAGAATATGCAGCCACGATGAAGTTTCTTTGAACTGTTGAATTTTCGTGCAATACTGAATACAGTTTTAGTTTGCATCATCAGTAAATAAATCTAAATTTGAATCACTTTATGCCGTTTTTATTCTAAATCTCGTTAGAGAAAGCAACTGTAGCGTCTATTACGATATTGGTCCATATTTATCATACTCCGTTTTAAATTATGTCTTTTTTGTTCAATCATTAATAAAAGTGAAATAGTGAAATTATTATTCGCTGTTAGTAGTCTAGTGGTTCTACTTTGTCAAAATAGACTAAGAAACATCGAGTGAGTAATTCGACCTCATTGAATCCGTATTCATGTGATATTCAATTTAACCCCCTAGCTAAAGACGGTTATGCATGATTGATGCGTATTATACTATTAAATGAAAAGAATGTTAACATTGAAAGTGAAACAAAGGTAAATCATTTGATTGACTGATTCGATCCCCAAAATATCATTATTATACAGGTAAAATTGAAAATTGAAATTTTTTCCTCCTTAAAAATTGAAATCAAACAGACATAGAAAAATCTATTTGCACGAGGTCTATATGTCTATGTCTATTTATGTTTATATCGTGTTATGTGACCATCGGTTGTTTTCGGGGTCATATAGGTAGTTAATTAAATGATGTCTAGACTAAAATACACACGAAAGCAAGATACATATTAACGCGCTCATGCCCTGTAAATTGTTTTTCTAGAAATTTTATAATTTGGATAAATGTTTAACAAAGTTATAAATCTAATATGAGCATTTGAGTCAAATCGGTGACCATGACAGCTAGTGTAACTTTAAGGTAGAAATACATTTTTTTGTGTTTAAACTGTATTTTTAAATTAACTAAATTGAATCAAACTCTGGGAAACATTTTCCACTTTACCATATTGTATTCTACGTAAGCCTTGTTTTATATGGTTTCGCATGTCCTTCAATTTTGAATTGACATTTTATAGCAGAAGAAAAACAACGAAGCATTAATAAGTAGTGTCATGATTCAAGCTTTAATGTACCAGGATATGTAGTTCGATTGACATGCGGATTAATTAAGAACATGCTTTTCTTAATGAAACTCCTTAACAAAGAAACCTTTATTTACTATTGCAAGTTAGCAGGTTTATTATATCCTGATATTTGGATGATATTCGTAGTTCTTTTTGATTCGGACTCTTCGATAACATAAGAACTGTCACATGATAACAATGATTATTTTTTTAATGAACCCCCTAAACAAAGAAGCCTTTATTTACTATAATTGCATGTTAGCAGGTTTATCATATCCTGATTTTTAGATGATATTTGTAGTTCTTTTTGAGTCGTGCTTCTACGATAACAGTTTTAAAAACTGTCACATGATAATAATGATTAATTTCTTAAAAAAACTCCTAAACGAAGAAATCTTAATTGACTATAATGATTGCATGGTAGTAGGTTTACAATATCCTGATATTTGAATGATGTTCGTAGTTCTTTTTTCAGTCGGACTTCTTCCATAACATTAGAACTGTCACATGATATCTTTCATAATAATTACAGTAACCGACAGCACACTACATTATCTATGTCACTTTGAATGAAACGTTAAATGTTATAAATGCAATATAACTTACTGTAAAATACTATACATCAGAACACACTGGTCATGCAGAAAAACTTCAATTATTTATAGTAATATAAAACAAACACGCAATATTTTTCGTCAAAAACTCTATTAAAGATACATAATATGACAGTCTCAGTATACATATATAAGAAAAACTACATAAAAAACCATAACAAAACACCCAAAAACAGCGAGTTTTATCAATATGCAATGTAAAAGTAGAATAGAAAAAGGAAGTTGAAAGTGTGTTTCCTAATAATACATGTATATAAACTCATCATAGATACCAGAACTAAATTTTGTATATACGCCAGACGTGCGTTTCGTCTACAAAAGACTCATAAGTACATAAAGTACGAAGTTGGAGAGCATGTAACAAGCGAAGCAAGAATAAAATTATTGCATTTTGCTCCATTGGGTTGTCATAGTTTTGTAGAAAAAAATATTATTGATATATAAAAACTGTCTATTAAATTTATGTTTATATCTCACTTACAATTGACCAAATGAATGAAACGCATATGCATATATAAATGAAAACTGAATTATTTAAATAGGTTAATTCCTTAATGCCTTTGATCATAAAATTTACTTATATTCATGTTTAGCCATACAGTTACCTACAATAAACTATGATAATATGAACATTATATAGGTATACACCATTAGGCAACAATCTAATGACATAAAAACAAAAAATGACATCTTGAGATCCAAAGTTAACATACAAACTGCTTTGAACGGATCTGCTCTAGATTGTAACGTACATGACTTACTTTGAAATTTAGAACGAACAAATAAAAAATCACAACGTACGAGGCAACTCTACAATATAAGTTAATCGGAATATTATCTTAGATGCCATCAATTCGAAAAAAATCACACCAAATGCTTACCTCTATATATCGACATTGTGTAAAAAGTTTGAAAACACGACCAAATAAATAACCCCTAGTTTCTTAAACGATAAAACATGATCAGCCACCGAGAAGAAAAGTCGATATTTTCTAACCTAAGAAAGTACATAGTAGTTACAGGACTAAAGCAGTTCTATTCATTTTTATGAAAAACATTGTACACAATGATGCTATATCAAGATCTATCTTTCCGGTAGAATATCCGTTCTTAACTGTATCATACACAGTTCATTAAGTCATATATACATATTTCATGGTTAGGTTATTCACTTGGGAAAATCACCTTATTGAAAGGAATTGGAAAGGGCTTACAGCACGCTATTTGATTATAATGCTCAAAAGAAGTATCAATTTATTTAATATGCTCCCATTTGTCATCCATAGAATTGTTGTTCTAACATTCTTAGCTACGATTGAATAGAATGTTTTCTGCAAAACGATCTTGTATCTTTGATGCCCTTTTTTCCTTTACTGAAGGTGAACTGTACTTTAGTTCTTTCAGCTATCAAATTTAAAATAAAATGATGAACTTTATGTCATCAAAGTTTACAACTTGTCAAGCAAATAAGTTAAAAAATCCTTTCATTAAAAAAATGTGTTATGATCAACAATTAAAACCGCCAATTCACTGTTTCGTTTTGTTCCTAAGGAAGAGGTAGTCTCACTTTAAATTCATTTGAACATATGAAAAGGTGCTCTCCAACAGCTACGAACAGTTATCCACAAGTGAAAAACATAATAGGAAAAGAGAAGTTCTATTTGACCTTTTCAAACTAATAGCAGTCACCTGATGGAAATGGTATTTATAAAAAAAATAATCTGGCTTCGTGGGTTGGTTATTATTTTGTGTAAACAGACAATGGAGAATTTAATCCCTTTCACCTCACCATTCAAGTTATTTGATAAATGAACGACAATGCATGGCTACAAGAACATTTCTTTGTATTTTGTAAAATCAAACGAACCTGTGATTTTCATCTATACAAACACATTATGACTGACATTGAATTGATTGTATTTATTATTGCATAACAAAAGTCGAAATTTTTTATCGAGTTTGTCACACGAGTTCTGACAAAGGAATTGTTTTAACTACCAATACTCCTTTCATGGGATCAAATGCCACTGTTGGGATCATTTCGGTTTACTTTAATTATTTTCTTTTTTTGGAACGTTGATTGTCATCTAATATTTTCCCGCAATTACAAACGTAATGTGGATCATTCGAATATGTAATGTACATCAAACAAACGTAGTGAAAACCTGGCTGACCTTTTTACATCTGTTTAATATGTAAACTGTAACAAATGCACTACCTGCACATGCGTTTCGTATTGTTTGGTGTACATAGACAATACTATATTTACTTGTGTTTTCTCAAATGAAAACAAGATCAATTCACAATGATTAGTAAAACATGCGCGTAATATTATTTCTTTCGAGTTAGAAAATAAACAATAAAAGAAAACTATGTAAATCTTCAATTTATTTCCATATATCTAAGTCTTAACGCATCTCTTGTCATAAAATGAACTTTATTTATACTGTTATAACTTATTGAAGAAATAATTGAACAATCAAATATTCATATATCAGTGCAGACACGTAACGAAAGAAATGAAAGTAACTAAATTTGATTTTTATGCAGTAGAACGTTAAATACAAGAGTTTTATACATGTCTTTTTGTCTGCAGATCAAGAATATTTAACTTTTTATATCGCTTAATAAACTGTCTACCTGATGTTTATATGATCATAATTAAGTTCAAACGGTGAAAGGAACACAACAAAATAATACTAAATGTTCGTACCAATGGAAAATGGACCAGGGTTAAAAAATGATTGTTTTAAAATGTTTACAGTGTTGGAATATTGCAAAACCAGAACCAGTGACACAAACAAAAACGAAACCGGCATGTTGATGACATTGAACGATTAAAGGGAACACAAACAGCTTTTTTTTCTTACCCGCATGTCACTGATATATATATATATATTGTACCTTTCACCTTTTGAACTTCATAATGTACATATAATCATCACATTATAAATAAAGTTAGTGATTTGTTACAAGAAATGCGTTAAAGAATTAGATCAATGGAAATGTATTGAAGACTTACATGGTTTCCTTTTATTGTTTATGTTTCTAACTCGAAAGAAATAATACTAGGGGTATGTTTTACTAATTATTGTGAATTGATCTTGTTTTCACTTGTATACAGACAGCAGTAAGTTTTTTCTGTGTACCTGTTGTTATTGTATTAATAGAAAATAAGGGGTCCATACATTGTACAGAGACAACATGATAAAATCACACATGTCATGTAGAAGCTACGAATTAATGTATACAAAAATCCTAAAAAAATAAATAAAAAATTTCTACTATACTGCGACTTTTTCAAGAATTTCAAAAGGATCGATACCGGGAATGTCGGTAGGGTAAGAATGTACTGCTATCAGTACACCATCTGAAATGTAAAAACAATCGGTTAATTTATTGACCAGATAATCGTATCTAAAAAGCACTCTCTCCTTGAAGTCCGTATAGTGTGAAAAGTATCAATTGAAATTTATGAATAAACAATACAATAGGACAGATTTTATGCTACTGCTGAGTAATGGGATATTAAAACATTGGAAAATTTAAATCCTTGTAAACTTGTGCTCCAAGTCAACCAACGGTCTCAATATTGATTAAAACACACCAGTAATTTAAGGGAGTTCGCTTCTCAGTTTCAAAGTAATTAACTTTTCAAAACACTACTTAATATAGCTAGGGGATTAATGAAGGTGTCCAAAGGGCAAAAAAAATATATAGGTCACCGTGCTTGTTTTCGAAATATAAGCGATTGAAATTTTGGCGGGAAAATATTCTCTCTTGACTTTTCATAGCTTTATCATTGACAAGTTGAAGTTCTCAAAAACTGTTAAAAAGTAATTAAAATTTTATAAGACTTTTACAGATGGCTTATCATTATACATGTAAAAGATTTACAAAGAGAAATATGGGGGTTACCGGGCAAATTTGTTCAAGGCATTCAAATGGATAAAACCAGAGGATTCATAAAATATGACAAAAAATCTTATAGATGACAAGCCAGCTTCATTAAACCCGTCATATAAGTGTATATCTGTCACTAGTCAGGAATTTTCTTGTGTTATATCTTAATATTTTTCTTATTTAGAAAAGTTGATATCAGTGCTCGTTCTGTCTCTGGTAAAGTTGATCACACACATCCGAGTTGTATTCTTACAGACAATAGCATAATTGTAATTGATGAGACTGTTCTCATTTCTCATCAGCACTGATATAGGTACGCTGTGTTGATGATTGCAATTATTTATTTTTGACTGGTACATGTATACAGTGCATACTAATATATCTTTCTAATAGTATTCATAAATGTTTAACATCAGAAGCAAATGTAAGAAAATTATATATCAATAAAAAATACCATTATGTTGTTCATCATATTAGTAATATATGACAGGTTCTTATTGTATAATTTTTGTATTCTTGTTTTTCATTTTTGCTAATGTGCTTTGTCATTATGCCCTTTTTGTGTTTTTTGGTACATATGTCGTGGCTCAGTACCTATATATGTCGTTATTGTACTATTATGATAATGTTTTGTTATTCTTGTGTCAGTTTTGAAAATGTGCTTTGTCTTTATATAAAAAGAAGATGTGGTATGTTTGCCAATGAGACAACTCTCCACAAGAGACAAAATGGCACAGAAATAAACACAAATAGGTCTCCGTACGGCCTTCAACAATGAGCAAAACCTATACAGCATAGTCAGTTAAAAATGTTCCGAAATGAAAAATATGAAACAATTTAAACGAGGAAATTAATTTAATTTATGTACAAAAAATGATCGAAAAATAAATATGTAACAGATCAACAAACGACAACCACTTATATGCCTTTTTGTTTTCTTTGATACATATGACGTAGCTCTGTACATATACATCCCGTCATTGTGTTATTGTTCTATGGTAAAAACAGTCTACTTGTCTTTCATTTTTGCTAATGTGCTCTGTTTATATGCTTTTTGTACTCCTTTGTTACATATTTTTTTGTTTATTATCTAGAGTATTACACAATGTTAGCTGCTGTACCCTAATTTTCCACATTTTTACCTATTATATCTGTTTGTTTTGTTCACACATTGTTGTCAATATAATGAAATTATATACATGTGAAAGGTTTGAAAAAAATCATTATAATTTGTATTCATGATTTGTTACCCCATAAACAAATGTTAGATAACATATGTACTGAATAAAAACATGTAAAATCGTGTCAATCATATCAGTAGTTATCCGTAACGAAACTCTCTGTTTATGAAATAATCCCTTGTTAGTTCCTGGTTTTTGTAGGGATTCATATTGTTCAGTTTTCTATGTTGTTTGTTTTGAACTTTTATTTGACTTTTTGTTGTTTTGTTTTTCATATTGCGTTGTCGTTTTGTTTTGGTTTTTGTTTTCGATTTATGATTTCGAATATCCCGTTGGTTCATTCTACATCTCTTTCACCATTCAATACCTTTTTTGTAGTTTTATTTTGGGCATGAATGTTGACCGACGTACATTTTGTTTAAAGCGCTTCCATTTAAATGTTATATTCGCACTATCGACTCTTTCACAACTCTATAAAATTAAAATAAAATATACTACCACTACGTGCATTTAATTGACTTTAACGAACGCTAACAGAATGGGACTTGAACGCCGCATGACCTTACGTTTTGATTATTAGAAATCGGGGGCTACCTTTGCACTATAACTTATGAACGATATATGAAAGCGTATAATTTCTGAAGGTAAACCAGGTATGAATTTGATCTAATGAACAGGTGTGCATAGAAGGCAATAAACAGTTGCTTTATTTAAATTATCCCATACTTTGAGTGCGTCCGAAACACTCATCTGAATAAATCTTAATCAGGATTACTAAATAAAAACCCTTAACATTTAGCACTTTTGGTCCGTGTATATCTGCGTCCATTCGTTTTTCGTTTTGAAATATCAAAAACAAAAAACAAAAAACGAAAGTGTTTTCATTTTTCGTTTTTGATTTCATAAAAACCAAAATGAAAAACGAAAGTGTTTTCATTTTTCGTTTTTGATTTCTTAAAAACCAAAACGAAAAACGAAAGTGTTTTCATTTTTCGTTTTTGATTTCTTAAAAACCAAAATGAAAAAACAAAAGTGTTTCCGTTTTTCGTTTTGGATTTCACAAACAAAAAACGAAAAACAAAAGTATTTTCATTTTTCAATTTTGATTTCTCAAAAACTAAAATCGAAAAATGAAAGTGTTTTCATTTTTCATTTTTGATTTCACAAAAACAAAAAACGGAAAACGAAAGTGTATTTATGTTATCTTTCCAACACAGTTTAATTGTCATTCAAAAAATGACAATGTTGTCATTTGTCATTCATTTAAAGGTCGTTAAAGTATACATGCACAGCGGTTGTCAGATCAATACTACTTTAATCGAAGATAATGTCGACGGATGCAAAAGTTTTTAGCAATCGGAACAATATGGGTTCGTGAACTTTATTACTTTTAAGTTTAGAAAGGTCGATCCAAGATTATTAGAATTGATGACCAAGATCCATCTGTCAGTATTTTACGAACTACGAGGACGATAATGTATTTTGCTTGATCAAATTTTCAAAACTTCCGCAATTTCACAATTCAAACTGGGATATTAAATTGGTTTGTCATTAGGAGCCTATAAGGTATTAATTTTGCTTATTTGTGAAGACTATAAGGTGACATTAACTAGAGGTCGTTGATGGGGGATTATGGAATTGAGAATAGTGAACAAAAAATATAAATTATAGAGACAATGGACCAAGAAATAAATAAAATAGCTAGAATAATGGTGTTAAAATGTAATGATAAGAGAATAATTGTCAAAAAGTATAAAGAATAGAGAAATATGGCATAAAATATCAAAGAATACAGAAATTAAGAACCCCGAATCATACTAGTTGCCTTAATGAACGTTAGTTTGTCTCTGGGAGATTGCTATTGGTTATCATACGGTTTCTCTTTATTTCTGTCTATTAATTAAGAAGCATGCTTTCATTATTTACCAACATTTTACATATCATATTATAAAAAAGACTATTATTTTGCAAACTACCATAGATTTCCGGTAATTATTATTACCGAAAATGTAATAAAAATTGTCCTCACTAGGTTCAAAGGGAACCTGGGTAGCTGGGGTCTACAGTAGAAAAATCCAGGGTGTTGTTCTGCTTAGTTTTTTTTTCTAAAGTAGGTCTAAAGTTGAGGTCGTATACCCTACAAAAACCCTTACTAGACAGTTAATAAAAAAAATCTGCGGCAATACTTTTATCTGCTCTAGGTGAGAACGTAAGCTAGAGATCTAGGGCCTACTTGATCAAAATTACAAGTTAATTTATAGCACGGATCAATCTTTTTTAAGCTAATAAATAATTTACTTGCCCAACATACTTTGAATACAAAAAATAAACCTTTTGTCCAGTCATATTTAAGCGAAATCCACTAGTTCAGAGGTAGAATGTTTTGTAAAAACAGTTTTGTGTGGCAAAAAAAAGTTAAAACACGAGTGCAACTTTTTTTTCTTTTAATGCAGAATTATTATTACTTTTCATGAACTATTTGACAGGATGCCGATAATAAGGAAAGCTATTTCACCCAATAGTGCAATTTTGCCTTCATTAAAAAAAAAATCATAATTATTTACGATTCTATAAACACTCCAAGTGTTGACTATTTAAAATGTAAAGCGGGCAGTACGCTGTGTAATATATCGAAAGCGATTGATTTTGCCTTTATATAACTAATAATAACATAAGATGTATGTTTCATTATAATTCGCTATTCTGATTGGCTAACTGCACATCTCATGTTACATTACACAACGAAAATCATTATTCATGATGACACGAGGTCCCACAATAAAGTGCAAAGGTGAATTTAATAAAAAACTGGATAAAAATCGTGTTTTCATGATCCTAGCTAAAACATGTAATTATAAATATTGAATGCTTCTTTTTGTAACTTCATAGGGTTGTAAAAGCGTTGACCGTGAGTACATTTTCAGAATGAAGCGCTTCCGCGTTTCATACAAAATGTATTTCGGTCATCGCTTTACACCTCAATGAAGTAACAAAAAAAGCATTCAATTTTTAAATAAACCAGAAATGAAATTTTAAAATTCATTGAAAAGTGTCTTTGACTGCTTAATTATATTTTAAAAACTGATGATTTAGTGGTTATAATATTATATTAATAAAAACATTTTAAGTACGTTTGAGTCTTATGCAATATTTGTTTTTATATATTTGAAAACTGACTGCTACCGACTGGTTGCTTGAGCCTGGTCTCACAAACTCCGCATTTTTATTACAGCCGATTACATTGAGTGTGTAGACAAAGGTAATATCTTTGGATCGCTTGTTTGTTAGCTGAACTATGAAGTAACTAGATAAGGTATACCACCCTACTGTAGAAGGAGCCTAGTCCTACAGACAGATTGATTGGTTATTTGTCGAACTAGTCTAATCTTAAAGGAGGGTAGTTTACCTAACCTAATAATACAAGCAAGCTAACCAAGGATATGCTACCTTTGCCTACACACTCAGTGCAATCGGTTGTAACTTTTTTACATTACAGGTTGCAACACCTTGCCAAATCATTAGGTTCCAATAAAGGTTTGGAAAATTTAGTTAATGTGCTTTCCCATAGGGTTTTATGCAGAACAATTACCGGAAATCTATTATGGAAACTTGCAAAAACAATATCAAAACCGAAATCTAAGTGAACAATGAAGTTACTCACATTAAAAAAGGTTGAGACATTGAAGGCCAAATATTTTTTTTTATTCTTGCGTGTCTTATTATAATCAGACGGTAATTTTAGAGTTTACAAAGAAATTAATATTAAGACAAACATAAATGTCGAGTTTCATTGGTGAAATTAACACTACAATACAAATAAAGGATTCTCAAATGATCATGACTTTTGCTTGTAGTAAAATGATCAATGAATGAATGAATGAATCAATCAATCAATTGATCAATCAATAAAATTGAGAATGGAAATAAAAAATGTGTCAAAGAAACAACAGTCAGCCTAACCAAAGAGCACAGCCGAAGGCCACCAATGAGTCTTCAACACAACGAGAAAATCCCGCAACCAGAGGCGCCCTTCAGCTGGTCTCTAAATAAAAATATATACTAGTAATGTGAAAATGGACGTCACACTTAACTTAGACAAAAAAAAAACATAAAAAAACTAACAAAGATCAGAATCTACTGTCTTGGGACAGGCGCAAAAATACGGCGGGGCTAAACATGCTTTGTTAGATCTCAACCCTCCCGCTATACAATTATATCTAGCTCATGTAGAATAAACAAACACACAACAATATGCACAGAGAATCTCAGTTTAAAAGAAATCCGAGTCCGATGATAAAATAGTAAACAAAAGAAACTACACAAAACGAATATGATTCATAAATTAACAAAGAACTACTAGCAGTAACTGACATGCAAGCTCCAGACCCCAATCAAAAATATCGAAAGAATATATAGATATAAGAAGATGTGCATGGTATGAGTGCCAATGAGACAACTCTCCATCTAAGTCACAGTGTGTAGAAGGAAACTATTATAGGTTAAAGTACCCTCTTCAACACGAATCCTTGGCTCACACCGAATAGCAAGTTATAAGGATCCTCCAAAATGACTAGTGTAAAACCATTCAAACGGGAAAACCAAAGGTCTAAACTCTATATATAACTAGAGGCTCTAAAGAGCCCGTGTCGCTCACCTTGGTCTATGTGTTTTTGGTGATGGTGATGTGTTCGTAGATCTTACTCTACAAATTATTGTTGATGCTTACAATTATCTCTATCTATAATGAACTTAGCCTACTAGTTTCAGTGGAAAATATTTTGTAAAAATGTACAAATTTATGAAAATTGTTAAAAATTGACTATAAAGGGCAATAATTACTCCTTAAGGGGTCAATTGACCATTTTCGTCAGGTGAGCTAAAAAACGAGAAGCGAGAACGACATCAACAAACGACAACTACTGTTTTTTGTGTGATTTTTTTATTACTAGACCAAATATTTCATGATTTTTTATTATCTAGGACTGTATTTTTGATTAATAATTGATAACCAAGTTAAATAAAATCCTATGTGTGTATAGCAAACATATTAACTTTGGCTTGAAAGACGTTTATTTAATTGTTTTCGACTCGCTCTGCTCGGTCAGAAAAAATGACAAGAATAGGATGAAAAATTTTGTCCTGCATTTTTTTTTAACCTAAATTGTCGTCCTGACTTTTTTTTTTGCAAGTGTCTCATCCTGTCTTTTTTTTACGCAAAACTCCTGTCCTGCCAATTTTTTCAAATTTCATCCTAGCCCCCCCCCCCCATAAAAATCAAATGGTAGCTCCCTTCGTTCGTCTAATTTACAAATGTAGTGTTATCTGTAGTAAATTTATTGACTTCTTTAATAAAGGATTTGAATAAGAATGTGTCCATACCACATAAATGCCCCACTAGCACTAGCATTTTCCATGTCTAGTGGACCGTGGAATTGAGGGTCAGAACTCTATATTTGGCATTGAAATTAAAAAGATCATATGATATAGAATATGTGTACTGAGTTTCAAAAAATATATATCTGTACATTAACTTCACTTTCAAGTATAGAGATGTGATTTTTTTTCTGAGACAAGTGCTTGTGACAATCCAAAAGAACTTGCAGTCATTCGATGTTCAGTACTTCAGTACTTTGATTGTTTGAAACATAGTTTCGAGACTTATTGTTTTTGGTCAGTTCTTATTATTTTTATTATTCTTCTTCCTCTTCTTCTTCCGCCTCTTTAAAAATGAACCTGTCCGCAGCGTTTCTCCGAAACCGCTTGTCAGATTGACTTAGGATTTCATAAAATGGTAGACTAATATGTCTAGGTGAGCCATCAATCTTTCGTTTGTGCATTGGGGTCTATTAAGAGGTATTTTGGGGGGTAGAAAGGAGGGAGGGGTTTTGGTAGACTAATATGTCTAGGTGAGCCATCAATCTTTCGTTTGTGCATTGGGGTCTATTAAGGGGTACATTGTATTTTGGGGGGTAGAAAGGAGGGAGGGGTTTACTATAGAACCCTAGGGATTTTATTTTCTAAAATTTTCAAATGAATATAACTTGAAAACTGTAAGTGATAGATACATGCAGTCTTCAGAAATGATTATAGGACAATAAAACAAATCACATGAAATATAAGGGGAATCCCTGGGGGGTCATCTCCACCCCCTTCAATTTGAGAATATGCTTTTATCTTGTAAACGGTCCAGATCCCCACCCCTAAACCATATATATTCTTGAATGGGACGATAAAACAAATCAAATGAAATTAAAGGGAAGTCCCCGGGGTCATCCCCACCCCGTTCAATTTGAGAATGTGCTATTATCTTGTAAACAGTCCAGATCCCCACCCCTAAACCATATAAAAAATTATATTCTTGTAGGGGACAATAAAACAAATGAAATGAAATAAAAATGATGTCCCTAGGGGCTTGCCCCACCCCCTCTTGTTTGAAAACTTGTAAACGGTCAACATCCCCACCTCTAAACCATATCTATTCTTGTATGGGACAATAAAACTAATCAAATGAAATTAAATGGAAGTTCCTGGGGGTCACCCACCACCCCGTTCAATTTGAGAATGTGCTATTATCTTGTAAATAGTCCAGATCCCCACCCTAAACCATATATATTCTTGTAGGGGACAATAAAACAAATGAAATGAAATAAAAGGGAAGTCCCGAGGGGGTCACCCCACCCCCTCTTGTTTGAAAACTTGTAAACGGTCAACATCCCCACCCCTAAACCACATATAGTCTAGTATGGGACAATAAAACAAATCAAATGAAATGTAGGTAAAGTCTCTGGGGGTTACCACCACCCCCTCCTGTTTGAATACTTGTAAATGGTAGAGATCCCCACCCGTAAGCCATATATATTCTTGTATTGGACAAAAAATCAAATCAAATGAACATGGGACCATATAAACGGCGAGTTATGGGAGCTTTGTTTGGGCGACTTCGTAACAGCATCCTGTTACAATTACTTCTTGTTCATGTTGTTTTAAAATAGGCTGTTATTTTTCTCAATTAAACTGTTTCATATTTTTCAATTCATGGACTATTGTAGCCGACAATACCGTATGTTTTTTCTCATTGTTGAAGATTATATGGTTGCTTATATATAATTGCTTACATCCACTACATTTGAACTTTGTTGGATAGTTGACTCATTTGCATTAATACCAAATCTCCTTATTAAAAGTTGAGGGGTGTGTATGTTTCTTTGGAAAATTTCAATGTTTTTCTCCCAGGTCACCCAGTTTGAATAGAATATTTTGACATTTTGCTGTGCTCTTGGATTTGAGTTAAGAGCCAACCAAAGCTCACGGCCTGTTGGTGGGTAGTTGGTGACTATATGATAAGCTCTGGATGTCTTTTTGAGTATTACATACGGTGATTTGGTGATATCTTCATGCCATGCATTGTCCCATTACTTTATATAGACAGCTTATCAGTCAACCTGATCTATCAAAGTAGCTCTCCTCGCCTTTTGTATAGTCAGACGAAAAACAAGATATAAACTGACTTAGCTTGGTATATACATGTTTATTTAATATACTCATATACATATAAAAAAGAAGATGTGGTATGATTGTCAATGAGACAACTCTCCACAAGAGACCAACATAACACAGAAATTATCAACTATAGGTCATCAGTCGGCCTTCAACAATGAGCAAAGCCCATACCGCATAGTCAGATATAAAAGGCCCCGAAATGACAATGTAAAACAATTCAAACAAGAAAACTAACGGCCTAATTTATGCACAAAAATTGAACGAAAAACAAAAATGTAACACATAAACAAACGACAACCACTGAATTACAGGCTCCTGACTTGGGACAGGCACATACATACATGCTAAGACCAGTACTTCGGTGGGGGCATTCAGAAATTGTGTCCAGTCTCGGGCGATTAAACCTCCAAATTATTTTTACATTGGTGAGCGATTGGGTCAAATTTATCACTCAAGACTTCGTATGCAATGCAGTTCTCTAAATCATCATCTGTTTGTTAAAAATATAGTGGATTCGCCACTTTGTTTATGTGGTGCTATAGAAACGACAGCGCACTTCTTGTTGCACTGCCCCCGTTTTCACATTATGCGTGAACAGCATTTTTATAATATCAATATAATACATTTTTTGTCGGAAGAAATCTTGCTACACGGTTCAACGGACTTCAGCTACGAACAAAACATTGAAATATTCTTGGCAGTTCAAACATTTATACTCAGTAGTAAAAGATTTGTCATATGATAGCACACATCTTGTTCAAAAAGTAATACTTATATCTTAAATAATTGTGTCCGTTCAGAAACATACACTTTATTATTGAATTTCCGATGTATATTTTTTTCTTCTTTCTTGTGTGTCACAACCTTATTATATGTTTTTTTTTCTTTCCATCTAGTGTAACATTGTTATTTTTTATAACATTTTACTCCTTGAGTATTACAATATGAAATGTTCTTATTAGGAAACGGATTAATATAAGCTAAGAGCTTGTTTCTGGATCCTATTAATTATTTCACATGTATTATTATGTAAATGCCTATGTATGTACCTGAATATAATTAATAACATATGTTTACACTAATGTGGCGGGGTTAAACATGTTAGCGGGATCCCAAATTAAAGTCAAATTGATATTTTAAAACAACATAAAAGTTAAAAAGTGTAAAAAAAAAATATTTTAATAAATGTTGAAAATATTATTGTGTTTGTGAGTGGAAAACTACTTAAAATTGTAGAAATATTCAAAAGTAGCTCTCGCGTTTTTGTTCTGCGGTTACTTTAACGGAACATCAATCAAGTAATCGATCTTCATGATTATGGCTTCAATATTTAATGGTATAAAATATCATATTCTGCTTGTCGTAGACTCAAAAAGACTTCAAGTTGGAAAAGATCTACGAAGACTAAAGAACGTTCATGTGTGGTTTAGCAATTGTACATGCCCACGACACCGACGTCCAGATATTGTTCGGAAGATGTTTTGAGAAGTTCCGATGCGACCGGACAAGTAAAATTAAACTGTTACAGTATATTACAGAACATAAAACTGGCTATCTTTGTTGTAAATACAAGTTAAAAACCTGACATGGTTTACATTAAAGCTAAAGATCCCAATCCCACGGCATCAAATAATTTAAAAAAAAACATATAACCTTTAACATTGGAGGTCTAAACTAGCATTGAGCCGTGTCCAGGTCCGAAATAGAAAATAAAGAGATGTGGAGTAAATGTACACGGGACAAAATCGCACACAATATATAGAAAAAATACAAATTATTAATGAACAGGGCTTTTATGCCTGTTCTTCATCTTGAAAGGAGCTGGAGGGTCTTCAACGAGGAACTAGACCATTGATCCCCATTAAACAAAAGTAACATAGGTTAGTGCATCGGACTATACAAAAACATAAGTTCCTGGTTCTATCACCGTTCCGGTGAGAAAATTTCCAATCCACTATTAATAAATATGTTTAAACTAACAATAGCCACACACTTGACTTTGTGGATTACATTATTTTTTTCATCATCCTACATATGTCTTTTGATATTGTTCATACATGTAAATACTAAAAGTCTTACACTGTATCTATATATTTTGCTCCGAGACCAGAACATAATAAAATAGATAAATTAAAACTTGCACTTTAGATTAAGAAAGGATGTGAAAGATTTTGTATCATTTTTTCCAGTTCTTCTGGAGTCATTGAGCCCTTCCCTCGCCAACAATCATATATAGTTTGCTTTATTTGTAAAAGAGGCTAGTTACGCTACAAAATTATCATCTTAGATTGACCTCTCCAAACTTCAAAGTAAAGAATACGCACCCTTATTGTTCAGATTGATAAAGACTTTTGCATCCGTCGACATTATCTTCGATTAAAGTAGTATTGGTCTGACAACCGCTGTGCATGTATACTTTAACGACCTTTAAATGAATGACAAATGACAACATTGTCATTTTTTTTGAATGACAATTAAACTGTGTTGGAAAGATAACATAAATACACTTTCGTTTTTCGTTTTTTGATTTTGTGAAATCAAAAATGAAAAATGAAAACACTTTCATTTTTCGATTTTAGTTTTTGAGAAATCAAAATTGAAAAATGAAAATACTTTTGTTTTTCGTTTTTTGTTTGTGAAATCAAAAACGAAAAACGAAAACACTTTTGTTTTTTATTTTGGTTTTTAAGAAATCAAAAACGAAAAATGAAAACACTTTCGTTTTTCGTTTTGGTTTTTAAGAAATCAAAAACGAAAAATGAAAACACTTTCGTTTTTCATTTTGGTTTTAATGAAATCAAAAACGAAAAATGAAAACACTTTCGTTTTTTGTTTTTTGTTTTTGATATTTCAAAACGAAAAACGAATGGACGCAGATATACACGGACCACTTTTGCACTTTAATGAAATATGTATGAAAGCTTCTAATTGCTGAAGGTAAACCAGGTATATAATTATAAGTTGTGCATAGAAGGCAATGCTATTTTTTAGTCTAACTGAAATTATCCCATAAATTGAGTGCGTCCGAAACACTAATCTTAATAAATCTTAATAAGATTTTTCAAATTAACTCCTTAACATTTAGCCTCTTACTCATTTTATAAAATGTGAAAGTTTTGTATATGCTTCCTGCTACTATTACATCATAATATCCCTTTGAAGCTGAATGCAGAAGTTATGTTTGTATCTAATTATTTACTAAGAATGCAGATTCAACATTGTAAAGTAACAGTAACACAAGCAATGACTGTTTTGTTGTCTTACCGTTTGATGTATACAGACAATAACTCACTTTCATTTGATTAGTAATTTTTGTTTTCCTTAGTAATGACATATGTACTCTGCGTTTACGATTGCCTTTGGTATAGTTGTTTTGTTGATGAATACATTGTATTATAATATTTGATTTGATTCATGTTATTCCCTTATATCAATGAAAAATTGAGAGTATCGAGTAGAACTGTCATCATATATTGTTTATGATACAAAGACAGGCGTAAGTTCAGTTATACACTAATAATCTGATACGAATGAATGTCCTCCTATACTTTAGAATGCGTTCTTAAACGTCGTAGTAAATGTCATATTACAAGAAAATATTCTTAAACAGTATTGAATACAAAGTATGGCAAAATCTCTGCAGTGAATATTTGCACCAAAAGCAATTAGTTATGCTTTACAATATTCACTAGGAATATTGATCAAACAATTATAGTAAAGATATAAACATAGTTATAAGTTTATCTAATTAAATGAATAGAACAAGATAAACACTTCGTGTTTTTGTCTTTCGTTATGATAAAACCGTTAACATTTTCAATATCAATCCTAATTAGTTCCAGTTGATTCATACCTCTTATTTCAAATATCTATATATGAAATTATACAAATAAAGGCAACGGTAGTATACCGCTGTTCGAAAGTCATGATTCGATTGAGCAAAAACAAGTCCGGGTTACAAACTAAAACTAAACGGAACACTGTCATCAAATATAAAAGGAAAACAACGAAACAACAAAAATACTTAACAGCAACAAAAAACCAAACGACAATGAAACACACACAGAAACGGACTATAAGAAAAGAATTGCCATTTTTCTGACTTGGTACAGGACATTTGAGAAAAAATGGTGAGTTGAACCTGGTTTTGTGGCTAGCCAAACCTTTAACTTTCATGGCAATATTAAATACAACACAAACATGACAACATTACATGATGACAACACAAATAAATGAAAAACATTGTGGATATAGAAATGCAAAATAAATAGAGCCCGTGTCGCTCATCTTGGTCTATGTGCATATTAAACAAAGGAAACAGATGGATTCATGACAAAATTGAGTTTTGGTGATGGTGATGTGTTTTACTGAATATTCATGCTGCTTATGATCTCTATAATGAACTTGGCCCAGTACTTTCAGAGGAAAATATATTGTAAAAAATTACAAAAAATTATGAAAATGGACTATAAAGGGCAATATCTCCTTAAGGGGTCAATTGACCATTTTGGTCATTTTGACTTATTTGTAGATCTTACTTTGCTTAAATTTTTGCTGTTTACAGTTTATCTCTATCTATGATAATATCCAAAAGCTGGGAAAAAAAATTAAATTACCAACTCAGGGGTACATGTAGCAACCCAACAATGGGTTGCCTGATTGGTCTGAAAATTTCAGGACAGAGAGATCTGGACCTAATGAACACATTTATCCCGTCAGATTTGCTCTAAATGCTTTGTTTTCAGAGATATGAGTCCAAAACTGTATTTTACCCCTATGTACTTCTTAAGACATGTCAGCCCTCTTGGTTTATGAACGGGGTCATCGGACACATTTTTTGAACAAGATACCCTTATAATGATTGTGGGCAAGTTTGGTTAGGTTTGTCTCAGTAGTTTCAGAGAAGATTTTTTAAAAAGTTAACAGAGGACGGACGACGGACGCCGAGTGATGCGAAAAGCTCACTTTGCACTTTGAGCCAGGTGAGCTAAAAAAGGAACTTGCATATTGATATGAACAGCGTAAATACACCGACATAATTTGAGTTTATAATAACTATCATTTTCTTGTTTTATCTAGCAAACAGCATCGCATAATCTTAATACAATTACTCATTGGTCAGAAAAATTCAAAGGAAATTGTTTATTATCATAAAGTATCAAAGGGACAATTTAAACTCATGTCAGAGGTCAAATCATATCGCAATGTCGAACAACAAAAAACAAAAGAAAGCCATCAAAACTTTACATATTATACAATTAAAGACGGGGAAACATAGGTGAACGCTGTTGCTTCCATTTTAACTTGTTTATTTATGCTATCTAAACCATTTACTATCAATCACATTTAATCCAAAAAGAAAACAAGTTATTATTACACCCCTACACTGTTCCCTTCATAATGAGTTACAAAAATAACATTATATACTTACAGTTAATACAAACAGTCATTGCTTTGTTGTTGTCTTACCCTTTGAAGTCGGCTGGCAATTAACAAAAACAAAAAACAAACAAAAAGTTTATTAATTACCGTTCCATGCTTATGTTAAAACTGGTACATTTACAACTTTCGTTCATGTAAGTTACTTGCAATTTTTATCTGTTAGATATATAATTATATAATTATCTACTAATATTTTGAAATATTCATAATTGAAAACATACGGTACATTGCTAAATATTTTGTATTATAAACGGACTGAAGTTTTTAAAAGCCAACGAACGGATCAGTGTAAATAGAAAATAATATTCTCCTGTTTATCCATCATACGAATGACAAGGCTTGACCGAAGTGTTACTACTCAACGACTTGAAACTATTGAGGAAAATTAAGGACACTAAGGTGCAATTTAGTCACACAGAGCTAATTAGATTAATTTGATCCCTGAAATCTAGTAATTTCATAAGGAAACTTGATTTTTTCAAATACTTTTTTACAAGGCTGTTAGTTTATAATGAACTATTTTGAACTTTCCTTAAATTTGCAGGCGTAATATCTATTTTTCACCCTTTTTACTCGGCGAGATACTTATCTGTTCATACATTTTGATCACGTCTTTTGGTACAGCAAAACATCTAATCATTACAACAGATTGTTTCGAACCAGGATAATACGTTCTGTTCGCACTATGATTATTAGCAATAAGAATACAGTACTAAAAAGTGTAGCTAAAATGTTAATGCAGACACTTCCTGGTTCCAATCAACAATGAGACAGCAACTCTGCATCTATGATTTCCATTATATATTATATAAATATAGCACTTTATGACCTGACGATATTTCCATCTCAATTTTTAGAAATACTAAGGCTTTCCTACACAGGAAAAATTGCAACATATGTTTATCATATGTTTTCAAAACATATGAAAAACATATGAAAATCATATGTTTTTCATATGTTTAGGACAAACATATGATAAACATATGTTTACAATCATATGTTTACATATGATTTGAAAGATATGAAAACATATGTTAGCAAACATATGTTAACATATGTTTTATGACATATGTAAACATATGTTTACAAACATATGAAAAACATATGATTTTCATATGTTTTCATATGTTTTAAAATACATTAATGAAAATTGGAGAAAATGTCTAAATTAGTATTGAAGCATATCATCCTAACAGCAGAGCTTTCTAATTAATTTAATAAGAATGTAAAATAAGTGAATGAGTTATGATTAATAGATAATAATATGAATAATGAATAAATATTCTTTACTTTTTATAGTTTGTTCTTTATTCTAAATTATTTTTTTTTAAATTATTGATTATCCCATTATTCTCTCTCTGTTCTTTATTATTTATTTTTTATTATTTATTCTGCATTTTTTTTCGTATTCCCTTTTCTTAAATCCCTAATTTTGATTCCAGACCCTCGTATTACGTACTTGGCACGTCGAATTCGAAAACCAGGAAAACTCGGAAATATTTTCACCGTTATCGTTTTGTGCACTATGACGCAAACCATGGACGCTCACGCGATCATCTGCAGCAGTCTACAGCTGTTTATTTAAGTTTTAAGAATGGACAGAGATAGATTCTACTTCTTCTTCTACTTATAAACAGATAAATTGAATTGAGTGACTTGTCGATTAACTAGAAGAAACCGGGGAACGAAACATAGAAATGAAAGTCTAGAGAAAGTCAACGCAACGAAACTTCGAAAGTTCGAAATGTCGAAAGTGTTTTGTTTTCATGGATTACGTACATTTATGTACCTTAAAAGGGCAACGAATGGTAAATATAATAATGCACCTTTTTTATTATTACAATTGGCCAAAAACAGGAAGATGTGTGTACAAATTTTTCACAAAAAAACTATTTGACTGTTGATTGTAAACCGGAGAACCGGTATATCACAATATAATTGTTCTTAAATTGTGCCATATATCCGACAGACCTACTTACACAATCTGATACAAGAACACGTCAACATTCACATATTTACTCCTTCAGGCCCATACAAACCACTAAGGCAGCAACCATTTGATTTTCTGGGGGGGGGGGGGGGCTATGGTTTTTTTTTCTGGACAAATTTTTTTTTTCGCCGCATCTATTTTTTTCACAAGTCGAAAACAATTTTTTTCTTTCAATTTTAGCATTACATATAGTCAACTGATAGTGGCAGCTGAGGGTGAAACAAACAATTTTTTTTTCTCAGAATCAAAAACAAATTATTTTTTTCTCTAAAAACTGGAAACAAACTTTTTTTTCCAAAAAAAACCATAGCCCCCCCCCAGAAAATCAAATGGTTGCTGCCTAAAGATTCATACAAGTACTCATTCTACCCTAGAACAATCTTGCAATGGAACCTTCTCCCAGTAGCTGCAGTTCAATGTACTACTCTTGAAAGCTTCGAGAACAGATTCCAATATCTATTCTCAATAAACATCTAAACATTTAAATAAATTCCACAATGTATATAGTTTTAACCAAAATGTATAGTACAAAAACAGAAGAAAAAGAAGTTATTTTGAAATTTATATTTTTATTTTTGTATTATTCACTGTAAATAAATTTTTTATCTAACGCACGCGCGGCATAGTAAAATCAGTGCCCGGCACGTTATCATCAGTATGTTGATGGAGTGCTGAATTATAAAGAAGAAGAAGATAACAGCTCTGTCTTAAATATGCATGATCACCTACAGTGGCCTACATTAGAATTGAGACGAATACAAACAAGACTAGTGGTATTCTATAAGATCATACACCAACACATAGCAATTTACCCTAAAGATCTTCTTGTTAAATCAGACAGTAGAATAAGACATAAACATACCAACCACTTTACACTCAGCCACCAAGGCCTGCCAACAATGCAATTATAAGTTAAAATACAAGTACAAATGTAGTCTAAATAATAATGAAGTCTTGAAAGCTATTATTATTGAGTATTATACTTAATTTTATTTACATCATGATCTACATGTATGTCGCAGAATGGCTGCGTCAATGCAAAAATTAAAAATAGCCTTTCTGGACGTCATAATAATTTGGACTACATGTTTATTTGTATCTTACAAGTTGACTTCAACAATGAGCAAAGTGCATAATGCAAAGTCAGCTTTATAAGTCAAATGAAGGAACTTACAGACTGATAATGATTTTTAAACAAAACAAGGAACAAATAAACAAATATAATATACTAGTATAGCAACAAACTACAACATGAACTTCTAAATAACAGGCTTCTGACTTGGGACAGAAACATACAGCATGTACAGGATGTGATGGAGTCAAACCAGTTTGTTGGTGCCAAATTAAACCCCCTCCTAACCTTGGATAGTGGTGTGAAAAGGGCTTAACACATTTGCCATCAGATATGTACAACATGTACAAAGCAAAAAGACATCTAACAAAAACATAAACCAGACAGGGTATTTATACATCACCACAGGCACAACAAAAATAACCTCTTTAAGTCCAGATTTGAGAGTTACCTCTTAGTTATTACTGATAACTAATTCAAAGCTAACAACAAGTTATTTACCACCAAACCTTGCCTGGTTAAGGTTTATTCCAGATACAAGTAGTAAAACTACAGCATACAAAATAGGTCAGGTTTTGGTGTAAAATGTATGCAATAATTATAATAGGGCATGAATGAGTCTGCAAGTCTGTGTCTATCAACATGATCAAGGTTCATTTGACCTTGTCTTGATCTCATTAACACTGACCAAATTTAAACATCATTATGTATACATGTACATGTAACTTCAAATTTCAAAAAGGAGTAGAAACAAAAAATCAACAATTTTATTAATTCATTTGTAACTTAGGAGCATAACTCTTGAAATGTATAAGTAATTCCTCTAGAATTCAAAACTTGATCTGTGTTACAAAGTGTAAATTTTATGTGGTTTAATATAAGCATTGTGTGCATAGGCGGATCCAGGGGGGACCCGGGCCCCCCCTTTCGTGGGAAAAATTTGGTTTATTATATAGGGAATCACTGAAGCATGACTGGAGAGGGCCCCCCACTTAGGTCAGTCAGAGGCCCCCCCCTTAGGAAAAATTCTGGATCCGCCACTGGTGTGTAATTTTCGTTGCATTTGGTCAAAACAAACGGAAACTACAATAAGAAAACAGAAACAAAAAAATCAGTCATTTTTCAATTTGTAAAGCGTATAAATCAAGAACAGTAAAAGTGATCATCATGCGGCCACCAAACATGAACTCGATCTGAATTTATAAATGTGGAAATAAGTGGTGTGTATATAAGTTTCATAACATTTGGTTGAGGCAAACTAAAATTAGAGAGAAAAGAACTATAAAAATTCAGCAATGCATAACTGAAGAAAGGTAAAAGTAACAACAGTGACCACCCAATTTTTTGGGACATACAACAAAATGTATGTACTGACGGATGGACAAGGTTAAAATTTAACACACTTTTGCTTTTCAGTAATTACCAAACTGTCTCATATAAAACATGTAATACATTAATACATGTCTGTAATAACCATGGTAACTAGGCCTTACATGTTATACATGTACAAATGTTACAGCTAAGTTTAATCCCTTGAAATCCCTTGTCTCATTGACTAAAGAAGTTACCATGGTTGATTAAAAATGTATACATTTAATTTGAAAATGAGTTACAAATGTATAAAGGCTGTGTATTTAGTTACTGCACATATATTAAATATAAAGTTTCAAAAATTCCCTAGTGCACACCAAAAACAATAAATATATGTTACTACCGAAGAAAATTTTAGAAACGAAGAGTTGACAACTCATGAAATTATCTGGCATAACAACATGCATGTTATTTTCACTAATAACTTATTTAATATAAAAAAAAAGATGTGGTATGATTGCCAATGAGACAACTGTCCATATGATAATAAGAGACCAAAATGACACAGAAATTAACAACTATAGGGCACTGTACGGCCTTCAACAATGAGAAAAGCCAATACTGCATAGTCAGCTATAAATGTCCCTAAATGACAATATAAAACAATTCAAACGAGAAAACTTAGGGCCTTATTTTTGTACAAAAAATGAACACAAAACAAATATGTAACACATAAACAAACGACAACCACTGAGTTACAGGCTCCTGAATTAAGTTATCCCCTTGACCATGTACATTTGTACTGTTAACTGATGAAAAAGATTGGCATTATACATTTGTAAATCATAACCATGATAACAAGAACTTATTTAGTCAGAGATCAAATTTAACCACTTTGATACACCATTGAATTCATACAACAGGCATATGGATTTAATAAGATGGATTAGAACATTTAAATAATTTAATACTTTTATATTATACATGTATATATACTAGTATAATTTTTTTCTGGGCAAGTCTAGATCTGTTGGTCTTGTTTTAATCAAAATAAGCCAATTTTATAATATAATAATGTATAAAAATATTTAAGGCAATTTGTCAGATATTTTAACTTCATTTCATTTTACATTATTTCTTTTAGCATTTTCTATGGAAGTACATGTACTTCAAGAAGAAGAAGAAGCTAAGCAACAGAATGGAATTCTCTGAGGCATTGCTTTCTAGATTATATGATGGATTCATAGATTTTCATATCGATTTATGTGCATATGAAGAGCAGCCGGCAATTATTTTATGACGAGAGGTATGTACATGTAATAAAAAGGATAACTTTGTTTGAATATTTTGTTGTTGTCAGACTATCTACCGGTACATGTTACACATTTTGATTTCGTGTAAGCTGTGAAAAAATATTTTTTCTACTGGACCATTTTATTGAAAATAGCATTGGAAGCTCTATATACACTCCATTGCTTGTTCTTTTTGTACGACCACAAACAATTTTTGGGGATCGTATAATGGTAAGAAGTTGTCGTTATCTGCAGCGTCCGAAGACACATTGGTTTCCGAACAATAACTTAGGTTTAAGTGCATAAATCTTTATGAATTTTGTTTAGAAGGTCCAATACCATAAAAAAAGGTTGGGATGATTTTGGGGATGATGGTTGGAAGTCCCAACCGTTTAGGAATTAGGGGCCCAAAATGGGCCAAAAACAAGCATTTTTCTAGTTTCAGGATAATAGCTTGTTTACAAGTATTTCAATTGCTCTGAAATTGTACCACAATGTTTACAACCACAAGTACAAGGTTTTGATTTAGTTTAGGGGTCATGGGGCCAAAGTTTAGGAATAAGGGGCCAAAGTTTAGGAATAAGGGGCCAAAAACAAGCATTTTTCTAGTTTCCAGACAATAACTTGTGTGTAATTGTATAGATCTCTCTGAAATTGTGCCACAATGTTCCATATAACAAAGGGAAGGCTGGGATAGAGTTTTGGGTTAGTTGCCCAAAATATGCAGGAATTAGGGGCCAAAAAGATGCATGTTTCTAGTTTCCAGACAATAACTTGTGTTTAAGTGACTCATAGGCGGATTAAGGTGGGAGGCCCAGGCAGCCCTGCCCCCTCCCCCCCTCTTTTCTGGGAAAATTTTGACTGGTTATATAGGGAAACACTGAGGCATGTCCAGATCAGTCCCCCTCTTAGGCAGTCACTGGGCCCCAACATATGAAAATTTCTGGATCCACCATCGAGTGTATGGATCTCTCTGAAATTGTACTACAAGGTTCCATACTACATAAGAAAGGATGGGATTGAGTTTTAGGGTTATTGCTCCAAGGGAGATTTCAATAAGTTGAGGGGGGGATAGTTTGTTTACAACTTTTTTAAGGGATTCCTTTTTTTTCCAAAAATTTTCAAATTTTTGATTTTTGAAAAGTTTCATGCAATAATGTTCAGCAAAGTAAGATCTACAATGGTCAACATAACCAAATTTTCAATGGACCCCTTAAGCAGTTGTTGCCCTTTATAGTCAATTTTTAACAACTTTCTCGTAAATTTTGCAATCTTTTCCTCTTTTGTGTTTTGAGCAAGAACTAAAGAAGATAAAGAGAAACTTAACAGGCTATTAATAAAATATGTTTACAGGAGTTTTGCCTCTTGGAAATAGATATTGAATTTGTAAGGAATTGCATCCCACACATGTCTACTTTTCTTGTAGATTATTTTTATAATTTATGAAAAATGTTAAAAAAAAAGAACATACTTATTTGTTGTGGTTATTGCTTTTTGACAGCAAATTTTATATATCCATCAATTGGTGAGGTACATTGAAACACTGTTCTTTAATTAAATGCATGAAGTATACAGATGGTAACACAAATGACAACATGTTATGTTCATGAGTTTAATATTTATATATAAATGTTGTATTTCAACAATTTTGCCTATGAAACAGCAAATCAAGATTTAATAAACCAGAGTTAATGCCTAAATGGATTTTTTTAAACTTAGGCAGAAGAATAGTTTTTTATATATACATGATATATATGAAAAGTTCATGCTATATGTTTATGAATTGTTTCCATTAACTCAAAAGTAAAAGTATTAATTAGTGAGCATCAGTTCATACTACATGTACATTTAGTTTTTGTCTGGACTTTTGGATTAACTTAAAATTTATAATTTTAGCTTGTTACCAAATGAAAGGAAAGTGCAGTATTAGAATCACTGAGGTACATGCTACGGTGTAAATGTAGGTGCAGATGTCCTGTAAAAAAAAACTGGTATCAAAGTAAGTTCATATGTAGAATTGTATTTGATTTAAATAATTTAATGTAATCTATTCAAAACTTTTTCAAGTGTAATTGTACATGTATACAGTTGTTTATTTTTCTGTCTTTTTGATGTCAAGTATGCATCGAGGAATCCTTACCAGTCTCATCTGCTTCTGCTGCACACGCATGAGAAATGAGAAGCTCAAATAATTATAGCATTTGCATCACAGACCGTATATTATGAATTGTATATTTAACATGATCAAAAGTTGTTCTTGTCTTGGCCACAATCATCTTTGGGGTATCTAGTTTAAAAAATGTGTGGCGTGACCCAGCCAACCAACCAAGATGGCCACCATGGCTAAAATGCAGTTTTTGGCTTATAACTCAAAAACCAAAGCATTTAGAGCAAATCTGACATCCATGGGTTAAAAGTGTTTATCAGGTCAAGATCTATCTGTCCTGAAATTTTCAGATGAATCGGACAACCTGTTGTTGGGTTGCTGCCCCTGAATTGGTATTTTTAAGGAAAGTTTGCTGTTTTTGGTTATTATCTTGAATATTATTATAGATATAGATAAACTGTAAACAGCAATAATGTTCAGCAAAGTAAGATTTACAAATACGTCAACACAAATGAAATGGTCAGTTGACCCCTTTAGGAGTTATCGCCCTTTATAGTCAATTTTTAACCATTTTTCGTAAATCTTAGTAATCTTTTACAAAAATCTTCTCCTCTGAAACTACTGGGCCAAATTAATCCACACTTGGCCACAATCATCTTTGGGGTATCTAGTTTAAAAAATGTGTCCGGTGACCAGGCCATCCGACCAAGATGGCCGCCATGGCTAAAAATAGAACATAGGGTAAAATGCAGTTTTTGGCTTATAACTCAAAACCAAAGCATTTAGAGCAAATATGACATAGGTAAAATTGTTTATCAGGTCAAGATCTTTCTGTCTTCAAATTTTCAGATGAGTCGGACAACCCGTTGTTGAGTTGCTGCCCCTAAATTGGTAATTTTATGGAAATTTTACTGTTTTTGGTTATTATCTTGAATATTATTATAGATAGAGATAAACTCTTAACAGCAATAATGTTCAGCAAAGTTAGATTTACAATTAAGTCAACATGACCGAAATGGTCAGTTGACCCCTTTTGGAGTTATTGCCCTTTATAGTCAATTTTTAACCATTTTTCGTAAATCTTAGTAATCTTTTACAAAAATCTTCTCCTCTGAAACTACTGGGCCAAATATTTATCCAAACTTGGCCACAATCATCTTTGGGGTATTTAGTTTAAAAAATGTGTCTGTTGACCTGGCCATCCAATCAAGATGGCTGCCATGGCTAAAAATAGAACATAGTGGTAAAATGCAGTTTTTGGCTTATAACTCAAAAACCAAAGCATTTAGAGCAAATCTGACATTTGTATAATTGTTTATAAGGTCAAAATATATCTGCCCTGAAATTTTCAGATGAATCGGACAACCCGTTGTTGGGTTGCTGCCCCTAAATTGGTAATTTTAAGGAAATTTTACTGTTTTTGGTTATTATCTTGAATATTATTATAGATAGAGATAAACTTTAAACAGCAATAATGTACAGCAAAGTAAGATTTACAAATAAGTCAACATGACTGAAATGGTCAATTGACTTTCTAAGGAGTTATTGTCCTTTATAGTCAATTTTTAACAATTTTTATAAAATTTGTAAATTTTTACTAACATTTTCCACTGAAACTACTGGGCCAAGTTTATTATAGATAGAGATAACTGTAAGCAGCAAGAATATTCAGTAAAGCAAGACGTACAAACACATCACCATCACCAAAACACAATTTTGTCATGAATCCATCTGCTTCCTTTGTTTAATATAGACCAAGGTGAGCGACACAGGCTCTTTAAAGCCTCTAGTTTTAATTATTGCCCCTTGTTAAATAAAATATGTGCAACTCAGTGGACATTGAAACTCTGTTCTGTTATTTTTATTTTCAGGAACTGAAAAGTAAAGAAACAGAACCAAAGAACATTCATTTTAAATTAATACAATATTGAACTCAAAAGTCAATCTAGTTGTCTTTCTTAATTATAGATATAAGAAGATGTGGTATTAGTGCCAATGAAACAACTCTCCATCCAGGTCATAATTTGTAAAAGTAAACCATTACAGGTCAAAATACAGTTTTCAAAACAGAGCTCACACGAAACAGCAAGCCATTAAGGGCCACAAAAGCGGCAGCATACACTAGCACCTGTAATAGCTAGCAGTGTAGACAATTACATATCAATGTGTATGGTGATTAGCAATAGAAATATCACATCCATCAGAGGGAAATAGAATATAGACAATAGAAATATCACATACATCAGAGGGAAATATAATATAGACTGTCACAATAGAAATATCACAGACATCAGAGGAAAATAGAATATAGACAATAGAAATATCACATACATCAGATTAGAATAGATTATCAACAATAGAAATGGTGTATGTCACAGAGACAAACATACGAAAATAGAGTATAGACAATAAAAATTTGATATGTCATAGAGATGAAAATAGAATATAGGCAATAGAATTAGGGTATGTCAAAGAGGCAAACATAGAATGAGATATGTCAAAGAGACAAAACCATGAAAATAGAATATAGACAATAGAAATGGGACAAGTCAAAGAGACAAAAATATGAAAATAGAACATAGGCAATAGAAATGAGTATGTCAAAGAGACAAAAATATGAAAATAGAAGAGACAACAACTTAATAAAAAAAAGTTTTACTAGATATACAATACAAATTATGGAGCACTGACTGTGATAATTATTTTTCTGCATAAAGGAATGCTAATGTATACAGTTGCTTTTTATTTGTTAAGAGCTTTAGATTTTGTCATGTATTTTCTGTGGAGTCAAGTATTTGGGGTTATTAAAATCATCATATTGAAGTATTTACACTCAAAATGAGTTCCTGACAGAAAAAAAAAGATGATGAAGAAGAAAAACATCAAAAACATTACCATTAAAAACAAACCAAACAAAAATACATATACATGAAAAAATAAATGCATTTGAAAAATTAAAAAAAAAAACATAAAAAAAATATTTATTTAGGACCAATATAAAAACATGTGAAAACATATGTTTGGGCCGAACATATGAAAACATATGTTTAGGCCAAACATATGAAAACATATGTTTGGGTCTGGGATGAAAACATATGAAAAACATATGTTTATAAAAAACATGAAAAACATATGTTTTTCATATGTTTACATGTATGAAAAACATATGTTTTTCATATGATTTTATAAACATATGTTTTTCATATGTTTAACATATGTTTTTTCATATGATCAAAAACATATGTTTTCATGTCGGGCCTAAACATATGTTTACATATGTTTTCAAACATATGAAAAACATATGTTAAACATATGAAAACATATGTCGCAACTTTTCCTATGTACCTTACGCATAGATGACCTTATCTGTATTTGGCAACACTTTTGGATCTCAATGCTCTTCAACTTCGTACTTTATTTGGCTTTTTTTTTTTTTTTTTTTTTTTTTTTTTTTTTTTTTTAACTTTTTTTTTTTTTTGGATTCGAGCGTCACTGATGAGTCTTTTATACGTCTGGCGTATATATAAAATTTAGTCCTGGTATCTATGATGAGTTTATTTACACAAAACACCGAATGTGCACTAACATGAACAACTCGACGGATGTCACATATGATGGAAGGTCAGGTCACCTGCCTTCAAAGACACAGATCATCACCGATGTTTTGTGGCGTTTGTGTTGGTCAATGTTTTGTTCGGTGTTGTGTTTTTAGACAGTTGTATTTTGTTGGTCGTCCACTTTTAATCAGATCTAAAACAAAATCAAAATAAAAATTAAACTTTTAAAGCAAATTCATCAGCTATAGCAGTATTATAATTGTGTACACCGCACTCACGTTTCGTCAAAGATAATACTCATAGGTGACGCCCGAATAAAAAGTAATGATAAACACAGTAAAGGTAATCTAATTCTAGGGTAAAATCCTAAGTGTTTTGAACAAGCAAAAGCTTTATGAAAAGTTTGTCATATCAATGATAATTCCTGTCAACACAGAAGATTAAAGTTTGAAAAAACCCCACAGTTTTGAGGTTTTAATAGATAGGTTATCGACACGTGTTTGATCGAGTCATATTGAGTCGCACTCTTAAACACATCTGTCTAAAAGATAGGTTATCGACATGTGTTTCATCGAGTCATATTGAGTCGAAATCTAAAATACATCTATCTAATAATAAACTGCAATTTAACCAAACATCTATATGTTGTGTACGAGTTGTATTGTTGTACGAACTATAATTTGTACAGATTTTGTGTACAAGTTATCAGTGTTTTATGAACTGCTTAACACAAACGGATGATGCAAGAACACAGTTTTTTGTTTCACAGATTTCTGTCATATTTCCACAACTACATGATAGAGTCGAATACTGAGCATTGACACTAAAACATTATAAGACCACAAAAAGAATTTTTATGGAGATGAATATGGTATCAGGAGAAAAATAAAATTAGGATTTAAACCATTTAGGTATCCTCATTTCCAGTTTGAGGACAAGCACAATAGCAGTAAATGTTAGGTTGAATTATATGAATTTGAATTTAAAACATTAAACTAGTACATTCTAGAAGATAAAATTGTAACACCTGGTGCAAGAAGGTATGTTTCAAAAAACTTATAACTTGTGCAAAAACTCTGTACACATTATAATTTGTACAAACTTACATCTTGTACACAACATATACATATTACCAAAACCGTTACTATTTAAATGAAGTGTATAAAACTAATAACTATAACTCACTTCCCAATGTGATATTTTGAAAATAAATTTCTATACAATTATATGCTCTATGCCCAAATATTTTAAAACCCCAAATGTATTACAAACGACGAAGAGCTTTTGAAACTAAAAAGAACAAATAGTAAAGCCACATCTGGAAGGGAATACTTGCTATGATGAGGGGAAGGAGTTCCTTGATAATATTAATCGCACGTTATATTTATACAATTAGAATCTTTTGTTTCAACAATTTGAAACGAGCAGGTGGTTTTATTTTATTAGCACTTAGGTACCTGAACATTAATGAGGAATGCATAATGGTTTAAGATGCATCATCGTGTATATTCCAAAGTGCATTTTAAGAAAATGTAATTATTTAAGAAAATAATATGCAGTTGTGCATAGAAAACAAGTTGGTAAAATCTTGAAGGCAATACGCCTACTTGTATCAGAGCAAAAACATAAAAAGTAAAGATATATTCGACTAGCGTGTTGCCTTCTACAGTAAGCATGCTAAATTTAACGAAATTAAGCAAAAATATGATTAAGATGAGAAGTCAATATAAGGTAATAGTTTGATGTTTTGATGATTACAATTTGTATATCCCACATATCAATCTTTTAATAACAGAAAACAAATAAAATTATCTCAAACGGATCGATTTCCGAATATGTACATTCAATAAAAAACAAATCGTTAACAAAAATATCGAACTTCAAGGTAAATCCGAAAACGGGAGGTCCACAAAAATTGAGAAAAATCAAATATTAAACTTATCATTCCAAGGAACGAAGGGTAGTTACCTATAGTCATTTCTTTCAAACAGGAATATTGTCTCATGTAATGTCATAACATGCTCTGTATAACATATCTGGTGTATCAACAATAAGATATTTGGCAAATAACTATTTTCTTGGTTTTTGTCAGTTTAGAATCAAATAAAGGTCTAAACCATATCTACTGATCGCGATTTACTTAATACATGTCCATATAGTATGGTAGATTGCATGTTAAATAGTTTTTAAATATATATTACCAAAAACACATATACACAGAGGATTTTTTACGTATTACTAACTGATCATTACATAAGGAGTTCAACAGAAAAGTAAAAAAGTAGGGATTCCTGGTCAACTGAAACGTTCTTTTCAGATTTAAAAATGAAATATAAAATATAAAATATCAATTATAAAAAGTGTAGTATATTTTCAAATGAGACAACTATGCATAGTTAACAAATACAGGTTATTGTTTGGACAATAGTGAAAAAACCTACTCTGCATTTTCACTTAAATATAACAAAGAAGATGTGGTATGATTGCCAATGAGACAACTGTCCACAAGAGACCAAAATGATACAGACATCAACAACTATAGGTCACCGTACGGACTTTAACAATGAGCAAAGCCCATACTGCATAGTCAGCTATAAAAGGCCCCGATAAGACAATGTAAAAAAATTCAAACGAGAAACCTAACGGCATTATTTATATAAAAAAATGAACGAAAAAAAAAATATGTAACACATAAAGAAACGACCACCACTGATTTACAGGCTCCTAACTTGGGACAGGCACATACATAAATAATGTGATGGGGTTAAACATGCTAGCGGAATCCCAACCCTCCCCTAACCTGGGACAGTGGTATTACAGTACAACATAAGAACAAACTAATAAAAATCAGTTGAAAAAGGCTTAACTCATTAGATGGACAAAAATACAAGTGGACGTGGCCGGGTACTTGTACATCCTGACACAAAAAGATACAATGAACATATCTGAGAGTACTCGCAGTTATCTGACAGCTAGTTCAAAGCCACTAACAACTAATAAAAAAATCATGCATCTAAGACTAAACTAAATGTCCTCTATAAGACAATATTTGAGACAATTCAAAAGTGGAAACCGACAGTCTGATTTGTACAAGTCTATTATAAGAAACAGATTTCTATGAACCTGTTGATTAAGTAATATCTTGTAGAATAATTTGATTATTGGATAATTCGCTGATACGACCATTCTTTCATTACCCTAACGAGCTAACAAAAGGTGTTTGATATATGTTTAGTCCTGCAAATATCACTCTCCATCCAAATAAAAATTTATAAAAGTAAACCATTATAGGTCAATGTACGGTCTGCAACACGGAGATTTGGCTCACACCGAACAACAAGCTATAAAGGGCCCAAAATTACTTGTGTAAAACAAGTCAAACGGGAAAACCCACGGTCTAATCTGTATAAAATACAATCATAAGTGCACATGATTTTTTCAATTACTTTTGTACAAGGTTGTGAGTTGATAATGAACTATTTTGAACTTCCTTTAAATTTGCAAGCGTAATATTTATTTATTATGATTTTTACACGGCGATATACTTATCTCTTCATACATTTTGATCACGTCTTTTGGTACAGCAAAAACATTTAATCATTACAACAGATTGTTTCGAACCAGGATAATACGTTCTCTCGCACTATGATTATCAGCAATAATAATACAGTACTAAAAAGTGTAGCTAAAATGTTAATGCAGACACTTCCTGGTTTCAATCAGCAATGAGACAGCAACTCTGCATCTATGATTTTCATTATATATAGCACTTTATGACTGGACCGTATGTCTGACAATATTTCCATCTCATTTACACAAAACAATGAATGTGCACTAACATGAACAACTCGACGGATGTCACATATGATGGAAGGTCAGGTCACCTGCCTTGATAGACACAGATCATCCCCAATGTTTTGTGGCGTTCGTGTTGGTCGATGTTTTGTTCGGTGTTGTGTTTTTAGACGGTTGTATTTTGTTGGTTTAAAAAAAAAATGAGCATGGCGTCGTCCACTTTTAATCATATCTAAAAAAAAACAAAATGAAAATTAATTTTTTAAAGCAAATTCATCAGCCATAGCAGTATTATAATTGTGTACACCACACTCACGTTTCGTCAAAGATAATACTCATAGGTGACCCTCAAATAAAAAAAAATGTAGGTAAAAAAAAAAGCACACAGGTGGAAAGCAAAATTTGGAAAGTTATGAAAAACACAGTAAAGGTAATCTAATTCTAGGGTAAAATCCTAAGTGTTTTGAACAAGCAAAAGTTTTATGAAAAGTTAATTGATAACATTGTCATATCAATGATAATTCCTGTCATCACAGAAGATTAAAGTTTGAAAAAAAACCCAACAGTTATCGGTTTTAATAGATAAGTTATCGACACATGTTTGATCGAGTTTTTTTTTAGTCGCAATCTAAAACACATCTGTCTAATAATAAACTGCAATTTAACCAAACATGTATATGTTCCGGACCATATGAGTATTTGGACCATACACGTAAGGTCATGACCATATGCGTATACTCATATGGTCAAAATTACCTATACGATAGCGTCTTTTTAATGAACGGTCATACCATATGAAGAGTTTAGAAGTATTAAAAGTAAACTGTTACAGAGTACTCAATTACCCCAGCCATACGCGTACGGTCGGAACATACGCGTATGGTCGGACCATATGAGTATATAACCATATGGTCATGACCATACGCGTATGGTACAAATACTCATATGGTCCGGAACATATACATATTACCAAAAACCGTTACTATTTGAATGAAGTGTATAAAACTGATAACTATAACTCACTTCCCAATGTGATATTTTGAAAATAAATTTCTATACAATTATATGCTCTATGCCCAAATATTTTGAAACCCCAATGTATTACAAACGACGAAGAGCTTTTGAAACTAAAAAGAACAAATAGTAAAGCCACATCTGGAAGGGAATACTTGCTATGCATGAGGGGGAGGAGTTCCTTGATAATATTAATCCCACGTTTTATTTATACAATTAAGATCTTTTGTTTCAAGCTGCAACAATTTGAAACGAGCAGGTGGTTTTATTTCATTAGCACTTAGGTACCTGAACATTAATGAGGAATGCATAATGGTTTAAGATGCATCATCGTGTATATTCCAAAGTTCATTATTTTACGAAAACGTAATTATCTAAGAAAATAATATGCAGTTGTGCATAGAAAACAAGGTGGTAAAATCTTGAAGGTAATACGCCTACTTGTATCAGAGCAAAGGCATAAATAGTAAAGTTATATTCGACTAGCGTGTAACCTTCTGCAGTTAGCATGTTAAATTTACCGAAATTAAGCAAAGAACATGATTAAGTCAATATAAGGTAATAGATTGATGTTTTGATGATTACAATTTGAATATTCCACATATTAATCTTTTAATAACAGAAAACACATAAAATTATCTCAAACGGATCGATTTCCGAAATAGAACATTCAATAAAAAAAAATCGTTAACAAAAATATCGAACTTCAGGGTACATCCGAAAACAGGAGGTCCACAAAAATTGAGAAAATCAAATATTAAACTTACCAATTTATGGAACGAATGGTAGATATATCTATGGTCATTTCTTTCATACAGGAATATTGTCTCATGTAATGTTATAACATGCTCATGTTTACCAGACATATCTGGTGTATCAACAAAAAGATAATGGGCAAATAACTTTTGTTTTGCTTTTTGTCTGGTGTTAGTATAGAATAAATTAACGATCTCAAACATATCTACAGATAGGGATTTACTTAATACACGTCCATAACGTATGGTAGATTG